>CATIWQ010022981.1:0-27426 GCA_949673415.1 Euphorbia schlechtendalii | reverse complement strand
TATGTATATATATATATATATATATATATGTATATATATGTATAAAATTAATCACAATAATGATTAATTAGAAAATGTGATTTGAGATGATATCATGAATGATTATTTTTTTCTAACCCAATAATAAATTATAATTTTAATCCAAAATACAAGATAAGATCATAATTATTAATTAGTCACGTGTAATTGTAATAATAATTATTATTTGAATAATAAAATTTTAATTAAAAAAATTTAACGTACCATAACAATTGTATATAATTAATGTTATCAAAATTTTTTTAATTATTATTAAATTTAGGTTCATTAAGTTAAGTTAAGTTAAGTTAAGTTAAGTTAAGTTAAGTTAAGTTAAGTTAAGTTGAGTTGAGTTGAGTTGAGTTGAGTTAAGTTTGGTTCAAGTTTTGGAAGTCGACAAGAATAAGGTCTTATTCCCCTAATCTTAGCTCCCTCATCTTTTAAAAAGTATACCACTTCGCTCTTGGTTACCATGTGTCAGCTTCTGATTAGAGAGAGAAAATAAGATGAAATGACATCTTTGAAAAGTTATACAAATCAGAAGCTGACATGTGGCATTCAAGGGCAAAATGATGCACATTTTGAGGTTCGGGAACTATGAGGTCACTTTGATGCATTTAGCTGATAAATATCATAAAATTAAAATCCTTAATTAAGTATAAACAATGTTTTTTTGCTATGAAAAGAAAAAATTAAAGGGTTCAGGAAAAAAATGGAAATGAAAGAAAGTTATTACAATTAAATGTAAATAAATAGGATTTGATATCATAAATTAAAATATTTTAATAGGAATGCAAATTTTTTTTGTTCAGATAAAATATGGAAATGGGGAGTTATTTATAATTAAATTTTATTAGACACGATTAGATATTTTAATATTAGAATTTTATTCTAATTGAATTTCATTAAATAGGATTAAATATTATAAAATAGATTCATTTACACATTTTAATTGATTATATTCCAAGTTCTATAACTTATATTTTAGTCGATTAGAATTACAATTTCTAATTAACTAAAAGTAGAGCCCTAATCACATAAGGTTGATTGTTCTACTTCTATAAACCAACTTGTAAAACAGATTTCGGAATATCGCTATAAAGTATGAAACAGAAGCATTTTATTCAAGATTAAAGAGTTGAACAGAGATTTTTTTCTTTTAGTTTTGTATATTGTTTTTACTAAGTAGCGCCTCACATCATTAGGGCGAACGCCTTTGGTAGCGCCTTGCGCCTCAGGCATTTTGGAACTAAGGCCCCTCAAGTGCACCTAACACTTTTAATATGACTTGCAAAGTTGAAGTGGAACCCATGATTTCACCCTCGTACTTGTCACTAAACCTCATCTTTGATGTTGCTCAATTTACTTCGGAACTTGGCAATTGTGTTATATAATATCCCCCAATTTTTTTATGCTAAGAGTTGTATGTTTCAAACAATACTAACTGTATAAAGCATTTCCGCCCTGCCACCTAGGAATTTGAGGGTATGTTATGCCACGTTTTCCAAGTTTATGGGTAAATTATGCATATCTGCTTATCTGATTCTCTAGAGATGTATTTTCTACCTAGATAAAGTTTTCATGGTCATTGAGCATTTTCTTCTATGATCATTAAGGTCATAACGGGAACTGAATTTAATTGAACTTAACTGAACTAAATTTAATGAACCTAAACTGAACTTAATTGAACTGGACTTAATAAACCTGAATTTAATTGAACTTAACTATAATACACTTATTATTAAAATAATAGTATTAATCAATATATATTAAAAAATAATAAATTATTAATACTAATCATTACAAATAGTAATATTAATAATTACATATATAAAATAATAAATAAAACAATTTTAATAACATTAATAATAAAAAATTATTATAATACTTAAAATTATTTAATTAAAATTTTGTTATTCAAATAATAATTATTGTTACATTTACACGTGAATTATAAATAATTATCATAATATATTGTAGTTTGGATTCAAATTATCACTTATCTAGGTAGCACGGAAACGGAAATGGAAATGTTTCCGTATTGTGGAAACCCAGAACGGAAACGCCAAATAAAGCGTAAATCCAGGTTTTCGAGGTGGAAACGGAAATGGGGAAACGTTAGTGCTTAGGAGTTTCCGTGCTTCCTAGTCACTTATAATTGGATTACAAAAACGTAATAGTTTTTTTTATTAATAAATATTCTCGTTTTGTTGTTTCATATTTTCAAATTAATCACTACTATGATTATAATTAAAATATTATTATTTTATAGTTACATTAATAATATTATTAACTCAATAACACTCCTAATTATGATTATTTAAAAATTACTTTTACCATATTTACAATTAATGTTAATTACATTGTTTAGTTATTATTTTTCTATATTAATATTTGTTTCATTGTTCTTTTTATAATTATTATTACTATAAATTTGTATTAAAGTATTAAAGAGAATAATTATTATTAAAATTAGAATAATAGATTTGAATTGAACTTAATGAATCTAAATTTAATTGAATTGAATTTAATGAATTTAAACTGAACTTAAATTATCTGTACTGAACTGTATTGAAGGTGAAAAACACGGAGCCTAAATGAAAATTGCTTTAATAAAGTCATCATAAGTAACAATACTGTCCCTGACCAATTTTCCATGACTGGTGATGTGGCAAGCTAAAGGTCAAACCTAACTACCGCATTAGTGCCACTTGTGATCAAAATCTATTTATTTAAGACATGTATGGTATGTGCATGGCTATGATTTTTCCACGTGTCCTTTTTTGGAATTTTTTAAAATTAATGAATTACCGTTACCATTGTTGTTTTGAAATTAGATGGCAAAAACTTGTTTATATTTGTGTAATTTGAGAACATTTTGTCATTTTGGCTTTATACTTTGATTTATTTAATTTTATACTCCAACTTTTCAAAAGATTTGACTATCAACTAACTGGCTGGGTGGCAGACCATTATAGGAGTTCTTGAAAGGCTTGTGGTTATATTATAGTGTAACGCACTGCTAACAAACTTGTTTGCTAAGGGTTAAGTGCAGAAGTTAAAATGACGAACTGCGCCTAGAATAGAATGTGTCATAGCCCATCTTCGAGTAAAAAGATGGACATGCCATGGAGTCAAGTTCACGAGTCAAATTTTGATTTTTTTAAAAAAATTTGATCAAAAGGAATTACATATCACATAATCATATTTGAAGCATGCATTAATCCAAAATATATTAAAAAATTTACCTTTTATGTTACATAAATAGGCATAACTCTTTTAATTGCATACAACTACTACTCTTCTCTTGTGGTTCTAGTTATTATGTTTTCTTATAACATACCCATTATTAGTTAAGAGAGTAGACGTGTATTACTGGTCAACGAGACTCGAAGCTTTGATCTCCACTCGAGTAGAATTACATTTACCACTAGGTTGTAAATGGAAAAGACCTCTATTTGTTATGGTTTAAGGTTATTAACTAAGTGAATCCTATGTTTCTTAAACTACTTTGTCTTATACTAATTATAAATAATATTTAATGATTATCTATTAAGTGGGTATGAACATTCTTGTCTAAATTCAGGACGAATGGAGTAGTAGGTTGTAGGTGGATAACACTTCTATTCTTTTATGGTTTAAAGTTAGGGAAATTGTAAAAAGTGTAGGGTTTATGAAACTTATTTACAAAAATACATTTCAATTTATCCTTTGCATTCTATAACCAATTTTAAGTTTCAGTTTTTACTTTATACGTTCTATATATATACTGTTTTATCAAGTTTCAATTGCTTCCTATATTTACATTGCGCGTTTCACTCCATCAAAAGCTTCATTGATTGTTTCAATTATCTCTGATTTTCTCTAGATCAAAGTTTCTTCAAGTTTCTACTCTTTACAATTCTTAAATTCTCTGCACAATTCTTATTTTCTAGCTTTCGATAAGTTTTTTTTCAATTGAGAATGAGGATCAATAGGGTTGAAATACTGTTTGTTGCTGATAGATTTCGTTGTCTCTTTTTCGATTTGTATCTTTGTGTTTGTTTTTGTTGTTAATTTGCAGAAGGATCATACAATATTTGTGTTGTACTTGATGTGAGGATTTCATTAGGCTGTATGCAATTGTAAATTTATATATTAATCTGATTTGTATCACTTTCATTGATCTTGGGAAGCCTGCTGTTTCAAAGTATTCTTAACTTAAATCAGCTGATTAGGTGAAATTAATTATCTTACATGTTTAGATAATTTTCTAATGCATTTTCATCATTTTTCAAGATTAATTTAACACAACTTGTTCTTAATACCAGTTAGATATTAGTTACCTACCAGATTCTAACAAGATGTAGAAAATTACAAGTTAAATACCAGTAAAATATCAAATTCTAACAAAATGCAAAAAACTACAAGCTAATAAAACTTAAATACTAGTTACCTACCAGATTCTAATAAGATGCAGAAAATTACAAGCTAAATACTAGTTAGATACTAGTTTCCTATTACTTTTTTACTAGTTTTGACATTTTTTGTTCTTCATAACAGTTGAATACCAGATTCCTACTGTTTTTGTTTCAATACCAGTTAAATACCAGTTATTCCTATAACTTTCTTACTAGTTTTGACATTTTTTGTTTTTCATATCAGTTAGATACCAGATTCCTATTATTTTAATTTCAATACCAGTTAAATACTAGTTAGATACCAGTTTCCTACCACTTTCTTACTAGTTTTGACATTTTTTGTTCTTCATACCAGTTTCATACCAGATTCCTACTGCTTTTATTTCAATACCAGTTAAATACTAGTTAGATACCGGTTTTCTCCACTTTCTTACTAGTTTTGACATTTTTTGCTATTCATACCATTAAGATACCCGATTCTTACTATTTTAATTTCAATACCAGTTAGATTCCAGTTTCCTACCACTTTCTTACTAATTTTGACATTTTTTGCTGTTCATACTAGTTAGATACTAGTTGGATACCAGTTCCTACTATTTTAATTTCAATACCGGTTAGATACTAGTTTCCTACCACTTTCTTACTAGTTTTGACATTTTTTGTTCTTCATACTAGTTAGATACCGGTTGGATACCATATTCCTACAGTTTTAATTTTAATACTAGTTAAACACAAGTTAGATACCTGTTTCCTACCATTTTTTTACTAGTTTTGACATTTTTTTCTCTTCATACTAGTTAGATACCAGATTCCTACTGTTTTAATTTCAATACTAGTTAGATACCAGTTTCCTACCACTTTCTTACTAGTTTTGACATTTTTGTTCTTCATACCAGTTGGATGCCAGATTCTTACTATTTTAATTTCAATACCAATTAAATACCATTTAGATACCAGTTTTCTACCACTTTCTTACTAGTTTTGACATTTTTTGTTTTTCATACCAGTTAGATACCAGATTCCTACTATTTTAATTTCAATATCAGTTAAATACCAGTTAGATACCAGTTTCCTACCACTTTCTTACTAGTTTTGACATTTTTTGGTCTTTATACCAGTTAGATACCACTTAGATACCAGATTTCTACTGTTTTAATATCAATACCAGTTAAATACTAGTTAGATACCAGATTCTTACTGTTTTAATTTCAATATCAGTTAAATACTAGTTACCAGTTTCCTATCACTTTCTTACTAGTTTTTACGTTTTTTATTCTTCATACTAGTTAGATAACAGTTAGATATCAGATTTCTACTGTTTTAATTTCAATACCAGTTAAATACCAGTTAGATACCAGTTTCCTACCACTTTCTTACTAGTTTTGACATTTTTTGTTCTTTATACCAGTTAGATACTAGATTCTTACTGTTTTAATTTCAATACCAGTTTCCTACCGCTTTCTTACTAGTTTTGACATTTTTTGTCTTTATACTAGTTAGATACCAGATTCCTACTGTTTTAATTTCAATACAAGTTTCCTACCATTTGCATACTAGTTTCCTACTGTTTTGATTCAATAGTTTTATTTTATATGTTCTAATCACTCTCTAAGGCATTTTAATTAATTTTTAAGATTAATTTGACTTAACTTGTTCTTCCTACCGGTTCCCTACCACTTTCTTACTAGGTTTGACAGTTTTTGTTCTTCATACTAGTTTCCTATTACTTACCTACTAGTTTTTTTACTAGTTTTGGTATTTTTTGTTCTTCATACCAATTACATGCTAGATTCCTATTGGTTTTTCTTCAATACTTTTGTAGAATTCTTTTATACATGTTGTAATCACTTTCTAATGCATTTTCATTACTTTTAAGACTATAGTTATTTTTTTATTGCTGTGGAGATAAACTTTTGACATGTATTTGTGTTACCTACCATACTTTCATAACAAAATTAACACATCTAGTTCTTCATACCAGTTACATACCATTTATATACCAGTTTCTTATCCAATATCAAACAGTTGAAAAAATATTTTCGATAAAGTATAACACAATGGATAATGTTTCGAAGATAAAAATGAGACGAACAAAAAACTCAAAAGCATCATGTCAAAAAAATGAGCAGTTAAAGAGATAATGGTGAAATAAGATAAGAAAATTAAAAAATAAGCGTAGAAGGTAAGGGAGGTGAACATAGAAATTTTGGAGCGTATAGTAGGTAAATATGAAACTTAATTGGTTAAATAAATTAGGACACAAAACTTGGGTCGGAATTATTCCTAGCTTTCAGCTTATTTATAAAACTTCCCCTTAAAGTTATTACCTAAGTGAATCCTATGTATCTTAAATTACTTTGTCTTATAATAATTATAAATAATATTTAATGATTTACTATTAAGTGGGTATAAAATATTCTTGTCTGAATTCGGGACGAATGGAGTAGTATGGGAAGAAATTCTAACAAAAAATAGGTATTCTAAATTTGATGCCCAACATCTCCACCCATCCTTATAGGTACATAGTGTTATCAAACATATGATTGCAAATTAGAGCCTCAATAGTTAGTTGAGCTAGATATCGAGTTTGAATCATAGCAAACATTTCAAATTTTAATTTGATTGGAGGGTCCTATCATCCACAGGGTATACGACTAGTCTCAAACTGGATAATCTGACTCAGAAACAAATGCAAAATTAGGAATTGAAGCAGAAGTTTGTATGTGTATTTGCAGGTCAAGTCAGAGGATAAAGTTGTGAAGAAGTCGACATATGAAGCATCATCAGGGAATTTTATGATACCCCCAGTAACAACAGCTGTGTTCGTTGAGCTGAGACTTTGATCAGCGTCTCAGTCTGCTTGTGTGTAATATAAGTAAGTGAATAAAATATTGTAGACTACTTTATTTTCACTTACTCGCACTCTTAAGGTTTATATTCCCAACTTGCAATGTGGTAAGAATAGTTCGTTCTACTCTTTTCGACAAGAGCTTGTAGCAAAATTCACTGATGGCCTATCGAATTTCAGTCATTGATAAAAATATTGGTGATAATTATTGGAATTTATGGGTATGTACTAAGGCTACAATAGAAACTAAACAAATCGTGTAATTATATCTGTGCGGCTCAGTTTATGTAAAATAAATGTCAGCATTCATGTTCCGACTAGTACTCAGTTTATATAATTAAATAAACAAGCAACACATTTTATGTTATTTCAACTCGTTTAAATTTATTTAATATAGTATCAACCAATCTACTTAAATTCTTGTAGTATAATCATATTGATAACTCCCTGGCCACACTGGTGAGACCGGTTGGGTTACACAGATTTGAATTAGAGATTGTTTACTGTCTAATTTAAAGTCATGTTGATGGTGTCTGGAATTTACTGTGTGATATATAACAAACGCTTAGGACGTGTTATATATAATAGACTTTATTTTGGATACATCATATGTTCCTCCCGTGGCTAGAAATTTTCATTGATGCATTTGCAACATGTGACTTAATAAACCTTGAACATATAAAATCAACATCAAAGTAAATCTGTGAATTTATTTTAAAACAACAAATAAATGTGACATTAAAAAAACATTATATTGGTTTATGCTTTGCTACCTTAAATTAACGGGAAAGTTAAGGATAGTTTCAGTCCAAGTTTTGGATTCTAACTATTTTGACCCAATTAAGAAGCCTCCAGATAATTGATACGCTCCTCTAAAACCTCTCATCTGTTATATGTTCCACTCTCCTACTCTCATTCTAACGGCTTCAAAACTCACGATTTCCTTCAAATCTGCAACTTCGCCTGCCTAAAAGCCAACTATTTCAAGCTGTTTTTTTTTAGTGTTTCAAGCGAATCAGATTTTGTAACTTCAAGCGGTTTTCTACAAAATTATAAAATCAAATCACATTCAGTAACTTGTTCTTTACTTTCTCTCCCAGTGATTAAGGTAACGATTTTCAATTTTCAAAATCTAAATCTACTTCAATAATAGATTTTAGTTTTGTTACCGTTGATTTTGTTGCGAAATACAGAAAAAAATGACACCAAAGAAAGGAGCTAATAAGTTGGCCATTGTTGTAAAAGGAAGAATGAAAGGAAAAGTTCAAAAGGAGATTGAGTCACAAACAAACCAAGAAGAGGAAATTCAACTTGAAACTCAAACATAACAAATTGAGGTCAAAATACGAATAATATAAGAGTTCATTGTTTGTTAAATAGATTTGATATATTAAGAAACATGTAGTAGCATAGTATCAGATATTAAACTGATAGAAACATAGGAGGAACTAAAAAAACAAGTAAAACAACAAAACAAAACAAAGATCTGTTACATGGTAGGAAGACAAACTAAATTCAGAAAATGGTAGGTAACCGGTAAGTAACTAGTAGGTAGAGGAAAAATGAGTTAAAATTGTATAAATATACTTTGGATTAACCTATGGAAGAAAAATGGTAATAAACTAGTAAGTAACTGGTAAGAAGAGGTAAAATGTGTTAAATGTTGTATGAATATGCTATGCATCAACAAAACAAGAAATTGGTAAAAGGCTGGTAAAATATGAAAACTGAGTTCAAAATTGATTTAAATTTGCTATGAATAAACCAAATAAGAAACTGGTAATTAGCTAGTGAAGAGGCAAACTGAGTTAAAAGTTGTATAAATATGTTTTGGATCAACTTATGGAAAAAAACTAGTAAGTAAATGGTAGGAAGAGGTAAAATGTGTTAAATGTTGAATGAATATACTAAGCCTCAACTAAATAGGAAATTGGTAGAAAACTGGTAAAAGATGAAAACTGAGTGAAAACTAATTTTAATATGCTATGAATCAACCAAATAGGAAACTGGTTGTAAAGAGGTATGTAACTGGTAGGAAGAGGAAAACTTTTTTTATTGTGGTATAATAATGGAATGAATGAACATAGTAGGAAACTAATAGGAAGAGGTAAAAAGTGTTTTATATATGCTATGAATAAACTAGATAGGAAACTGGTTGGTAATTGGTAGGAGGAGGCAAACTGAGTCAAAAATGGTATTAATATTCTATGAATCAACCGGGTAGAAAACTTGTATGTAAGTGGTAGGTAGAGGCAAAATGAGTTAATTATGGTATGAATTACGGAATGGATCAAAATAATAGAAAACTGGTAATTAGCCGGTAGGAAGAGGAAACTGAGTTTGTTGTGGTATGAATAATGGAATGATTAAAAATAATAGGAAATTGGTAAGTAACTAGTAGGAAGGTGAAAATTGAGTTAAAAGATATTGGAATATGCTACGAATCTAATAAGAACATGGTGTGTATCTAGTAGGAACTTTTTATTTTTTATAAATATCAAATCTAAATGAAATCACTCCACATGTGTGCAACAATACAAGCTTGTCTATGTAAGGAAAAAAATGTGTCTCAAATTCATGTTTCAAAAAATCAAGACATCATTGACTTCATCACAACAAATGCCCCCGTTGATGTGATAGACATGATGTGTGAGTCCATCAAGATAAGAAAGATTTCATGTTCATCATGCTTAGAGGGAAGCTTGTCTATTTTGGAATTAAACAATTTATATAGATCACTGGCCTACCAACATTGGTAAAGGAAGAATATAAAATGATAGAGACAAAGGAAGTAGAGGAGCTCTAGAATAAAAATACTTCCCAAGAAATAGAGGAACCATCACAAAAGGTATGATGGAGATTGTTTGAAGAAACCAAATTTGAAAGTTGATAGTCTAAAAGGGAGGATCGAGGTAGAAAGCAAAAAATGACTACTTCATCCTTTCAATTGTGTACTTCATAAGCTGCTACCCGATGAGGATTGAACCGAGCAGCAATATCCCACTACAATACTTTGACACAGTATACTCAGGCGACTACAACAAAACAGCATGGGGATACTTATTTTATCTGGAGACCATAAATGGACTGAAGTCAAACCTGAAGAAAATAGTCAAGCTAAAGACATACTTGATATGCAGCTTCCCAATGGTTTCCCAAGTCTAGTTTTATGAGGTATATGAAGCTCGCAAAAGAGTGATTTGTGAAAAAATCAAGATGAAGAAAGGGGAAGAATTCATAGAGAGGATTTTTATGTGGAAGCCTAAAAGCACAAGCATGAAGAGTGTGGGTTTAGATAAAAAAAGTGTTCAACATGGGCGATAATTTTATAAGCACTCAACAACCTAGAAAAACATAAAAGTTATAGAAAAATCGAATATGGTAATTATCTGGTAGGAAACTTGTAGGTATCATGTAGTCAAAAAACAAATTTTCAGATATGGTTAGAATCTTGTAAACTCTGGTAGGTATGTGGTAGAAAACACTATTTTGTTAGACAACTATTTTATTTTATAAATTCTACGATTCAATGTCTGTCCTCATGCTTATAATTTAAATTGACACACAGATAAAGTTAAGACAAATTGAACTAACAATGGAAGAGATGAAAAACGTGGCATTGGATGAATTCATTCCATTCCTAAAACTACTAGAATTTGGAGAAACATCGAGCCAAACAAAAATTGTGGAGAAGGTAAAGAAGTTGGAGAGTATAATAGAGGAGATGAGAGAGAAGATGGATCAGATGAAAAAAGATCAAATAGTTTTGAAACTCTAGTGTCAATAAAGAAAATTCTTTGAGAAAACAATCTTAAGAGAAAAAAAAGATATGATCATAGGTCGTCAGAATGGAAAACAGACTTCGATGATGAGTTAAGTGATGATGGGAAAGACAATGGTCCAAATGAAAGAAAAAATGATGATTCCAGTGAGTCGTACGACTCTTATCTCACATATGAGAAGAGAGACATGGGTGAAGACAAATCAAACACAAGATGCCAATAATCCCATGGATATAGATAATTGACATGCTTATAATGATGAAAATTGTTGAGAAACAAAATTAAATCCAATACAAATTAACCAACATGCTGGAGACATTGAAGATGATGGAAGTCAACAAATAGTCCTAAAGACTAAAGAGAGCATAATGGAAATAGATGTAAGTATCCTGTTAGCAAGGATTCGACTCTAATAACTCCTAAGATTTTTTTTATTTAATAATGAAGCAAAAAACCTTGTCTCCCACTTTCTTACCGATAAGATATAAGTTCAAAATACGAACAGGTATTGTCAGTACCGCTTATTTAAATAGAAAAATGGTGACCACTGTAAGTATACAATTACGATGTAGTTTTAAAAGATATTGATCCCATAGGGAAGGACTAGCTCTAAAGATCAACAAGAAAAACGGAATAGAGAAAATAAAATATTTTTGGATTTTAGTTGGGAGGATTAGAATGAAGAATGGATAGATATATGTATGGAAGACTAGAGATTCTAAATATATAGATTTTTCCTACGAAATAAGGATAGCAGAGAAAACATGCAAGTTCCACAAAGATGTTACAATTCACTAAACTAATCAAACAGACTCGGTTCAAAATATCCAGACGTTCAATTATTCGTTGCAGAGCAACACATGAAATAACTTTTCTAAACCTAGCGCAAATGAATTAAGACAATTATATAAACTTGGACAACGTCAATACTATGCTTAGTACGGGTCACTCTACATAGACACATTTAGCAAGTTACCATTCCAAAAATGTTGGCTCACTAAACAGCGTATTATCATAGATCCAATGATTAAACACGATATTGCTAACCCCGAAACTACTCTTAAAATTAACTCTAATGCATATAACTTGATAAATATAAAAGACTTAACATGAAATACGCATTATGACACATAGACATATCATAAACTTCGAAATAGAAAGTATAAGTAGAAAGCAAAGCAAAGTTGTAAGGTATGTAAGTGAAAGCTAATGTTGATCAAACTGTATCCACTCTTTAATGGGAGTCATCAATTCCAGCAATTCCTGCGTCTGCTTTGAATTCGGTCTCAGCCCGTATAGAACCTCAGCTAGGATGCTATTCTTTGCGAATATCGAACAAATAAATATTGAAGAATGAAAAATTTTATTGATAAGTGGTTTACAAGTACACTTATACAACAATCACTCAAGAATATAGAGAAATCTAGTGATCGAAACAAGGATTCGAATTACTTAAGCATTTTCTTGCTAACACTTATGAACATAGCAAAACTAGATATTTTATTCTCTATCTACACACACTATATGTAAACCTATAATTGCACTCTAATACTGCACGAAATTGTAAGGTTTGGAACCCTATTTATAGAGTTCGAAGGGTTGCATCTATCCATACCAAGAGTTGTGTCCATTGGTGAAAGATTGTATCACTTCATTGTGATTGGTTGAGAAGCTTTAATCTAATCCACAATGGATAGGCACCTTTTCATGATTGGTTGTCTTTTGATAGGTGTCTTCTCATTGGTAGTTGATGGCGGTTGATCTTCCTTATCTAGCGGTTGGTAGTTAAGAAGATTAAACTAGAAAATCGTCCAAGTCACGACTGCGATATACAAGTCGCGACCGTGAATCTTTGATTGGCAGATTTCTACTTTAAAGAAGAACAAGTCGCAATCGTGAATTGCATTTTTCTTCAGAATTCTTCTTATAACTTCACCGATCTTTGACAGATTCGATCCTAAGCCAAATCTTTAAGTTCCACGTATCTTTTTGCACGTTTTTCACTCTTTTTTCATAGAATTCCACTTTAGATCATTTTACTCCCAAGATTTACCTAATATTTGCATTTGCATAAAAAACAACTACATACCACGTGAAATCTTTTATATGAAGTATAAAAACAACTTAAACTATAATGTTTGGTGTATAAAATTATTATGATAATAAGTGTAATTATACACTTATCAAATTCCAGTCAAAGTTTTCATTCATGGAGCCTCCGAAACAAAGCATGCGAGATTTGCTTACTTGCAAACAAAGGGATGGTGAGTCGCTCACTAATTACATAAAGTGCTGGATGTTCGTTTAAGTGGTAATGCCTGCAAGACCAACTGAACAAGCTAGTGTTCGGTTGATGATAGAAGGATCGACCAACTGGTATCACTACCACCTGTTAAGACTGACAATCCCGGACTTTGATGAATTATCATATCATGCCCACCATCTTGATAGGGAACGAACAATTGGACTTCGTAATGTTCATGCAGTAGGGTCAAGAGTACCTACTAATTTTGTACTCGCAATGTTATCAAGGTCCAACCCAGGAGTAAACACAGTGACTAATGAAGGAGAAGGCATGGAAGAAGATCCCCTGGTAGAAGTATTTTCAATGGAGCCACAGAGAGATCTGGGAGAGGTTGTTCATGGAGAAACCCCAACAAAGGCACCAATTGACTTGAATGCCTATGTATTCAAATCCAAGCGAAAGAGAAAGACAAATGAGGAAACCTTAGTTGAGGTCGAGACTATAGTTTATGGGAAGAAACCCATCAATTTAGATGCTTATCACCTAAAGGGATCTCAAGTCCAATCCAACGATGGATATGATCAGTACCCGTGGGTGACTCCTACTAAAACAAGAGTGATTGAGGATGGGGTATTGAGAGTTACCTATAGTGGGAGGGTTGTCTAAAGGAGAAGGCCATAAAACTGAACAATTCGACTCTCGATGAGGTTGCTAGGGAGAAGCCCGAGCCATCGCTTCCCCCAAAGGTAGATGAGGATGAGCTAGATATTGACCCCTTGGTAAACCATCTAAAGGGAATTCAAGCGAAATTTAGCCTTTGGAAATTACTTGAAATATCTCAGAAGCATAGGATGAGGCTTGTGAAGAAATTGATGGAAATGCCTGCAACACCCACAACCTCGGTAGTTGAAATGTGTGCGGTAATTGGAGAAGGGATTACTCCCCACCACCTAGCAGCCATAACATTCGATAAGTCAGAATTGCCTCAAGAGCTCGGTGTTCACAACAGAGCATTGTTTATCAGGGTGTGAATCTTTGATCGGTCAATTCCATGCATGATGGTTAACGATGGGTCGGCTTTTAACCTATGCACGCTCAAAGTCCTACTTCATCTAGGATTGCTAGAGGATATGCTAACAAATTCTAACACTGTAATTCGGGTGTATGATGATTCTTAGAGTGGGGTGATCGGAGTCTTTGAAGCAGAGGTCACTGTAGGAGGGGTGACCTCTAGAGTAAAGTTCACTATACTGAACATTCCGATGACATATTCACTACTACTAGGCCGGCCCTGGATTCATGCACTAGGGGTAGTCACATCCACCTTACACCAAAAGATTAAGCTCATTCATAATGGGTAATTAATAACTATTGAGGCGGATGAGGAGTCAGTTATGGTGGCCACATCATTTGAGGAAAGAACGGCATAAGGGTTGAGGGTGGCTGTGACCACCGAAGGAAGGAAGAAGGAGCGTAGAACTCCGAAGGGGTATCGTTTTTTCCCTGGAAGTTTGAAAAATCAAATGAAGAAATAGGGTTTAATCCCGGGAAGAGGTATGGGGAAGCACCATTAAGGGATCATCCAAGCTATTGACCCTATTCTAGTCACACCTAGGCTTGGCTTGGGCTTTTCCCCAAACAAAAAAATGTATAAGCATAAGCAGCCCTTATTCTGTTAAATGGTAAGCATCTGCGAACTTGAAGGGAGTAAGGCGTATCTAGGGGAGCCAGAACCATCAATTCTGAATGGGGAAGAAGCCAAAGGGCTTGAAATCTTCAATGATGTCTTCGATATCATTGCTTGCAAACTGATTGACCAACCTGGGGAGCCTTTGTTATTTGAGGAAGAACTGATTCGTGCCATGGAGATTACCACAGGTGAGTTGACCGAACCTGAGAAATAGGAGACACTTGAGGATGCAGTCGTAGCTTTCACAAAAGTCATCAGCAAATTGTTGAAGAAAGGCATTGCTAGAGATCAAGCTGTATCCAACACTGTCAAACTCCTGACAAAAAAGCTTACTCAGACCACTCTAGAGGATGAAGCAACTCCTGATGCTCCCACCACAACAACTGAAGGCCCTCCGCATGTGGAGGATGATAACAATGATGATGTAATTCTGAACATTTCAAATGTTTTTGACAATTTTGCCTATGAGGCCAATTCAATGAAATACAATGATTTTTCTTACTTGTTTGATGTTGTGCAAGTTGGCACCATGCCTTCATGTGATCATACGCATAATGTCTTTAACATACATGACACATCATTAAATGAAATTAACTTGAGTTCGAATGAATCACAAAAAGTGGTGACAATTTCCAATGATTTAAATCCTGATGAAAAAGGAGAGATAATAAATGTACTTAGACATTACTTGGTAGCCTTCGCTTGGTCATACGAGGACATACCTAGGGTAGACAGATAGAAGACAGAGCACCATATCCCAACCGACCCTCGAATCAAACCAATAAAGTAAAAGCTACGACGCTTGAGGCCGAAATGGGCAGACAAAGTCAAGGCAAAACTAGCCAAGAAAATCGAGGCCAAATTCTGGGAAGTGGTTGAATATCCAACATGGTTAGCTAACATCATCCCAGTTGCAAAGAAGGATGGCAAGGTTAAAGTCTACGTAGATTTTAGGGACCTAAATAAGGCCTCCCCAAAGGACGACTTCCCCCTACCTCACATAGATGTCTTGGTCGACAGCGCCGCTAGGGAACCCATGTACTCCTTCATGAATGATTTCTCAGGATACAATCTAATCTGAATGGCCATTACTAAAAAAATCAAGATGGTCTTCATAACAGAATTGGGCGTATACTATTATAAAGTGATGCCATTTAGACTGAAAAATGTTGGAGCAACATATTAGCAGGCCATTACAACCTTCTTCATCACATGATACACAAAGAAGTTAAAGTCTACTTGGATGACATGCTTGTCAAGCCACACACTAGAGAAGGGCACCTAGCTGTCTTGGACAAATTCCTCACCAGAATCGGAAAATACAACCTACATCTAAAGTCGAAGAAGTGTGTATTCGGAGTAACTTCTAGGAAAATTCTAAGTTATATAGTCAGCCAGAAAGGAATTGAAATGGAACTTGAAAAAAGTTGAGCCATCAGGGAAATGCCTGCATGTAAAATGGAGAAAGAAGTCTACGCTGTATGTTAGCAGATTCATTGCAAGACTCACCACTATCTGCAAATCGATATTCAAGCTCTTAAGAAAGGACCAACTAGTAGTTTGTAATGACCAATGTCAGATTGCTTTTGAAAAAATCAAACAACACCTGATAAACCCACCCGTCCTCCACCCACCAGAACCTAGAAAACCCTTGATCCTATACTTAGCAATTGAGGAAACATCAGTAGGGAAATGTTTGTATAAGAGCATGAAGACAAGAGTGAGCACACAATCTACTACTTAACCAAGACATTGATTGAATATGAGTCGCGTTACACTCTGGTGGAAAAGATTTGTACAGCAATGGTTTGGCTAATAAGAAAGCTACGCTATTATTTCCAATCTTCTAGGATTCAGGCCATTGCCAAAATCGACCTGATGAAATACTTATGTCTATCACCAACCTTAGCCAGGAAACTCTCAAGGTGGTTACTACTCTTATCAGAATTCGACATCGAGTCCGTAGCTAAGAAAGTGATAAGGGATGAGCAGTCGCAGCTGGCTAACCAACCATTGGAAGCCGATTAAGTCGAGAATCTCAAATTCCTAGATGAATAATTAGCACTAATAAAAGAGGCCTGAACAGAATGGAAGATGTTCTTCGATGGTGCTATGAATAGGAATGGGGCTGGTTTAGGAGTTGTCTTGATAATCCCACAAAACAAAGTCGTACCCCTATCAAAGCGGTTGGAGTTTCCAGTAACAAACAACGGCGAAGAATATGAAACCTGTATGTTTGGACTGGAGACACTTAAGAAAGTTACGATGAAAGAAGCTTTGGTAGTTGTGGACTTTGCTTTGGTTATCAGATAAGTCACCTAAGATTGAGAAATTAAGGAAGAATCACTGTGACCATATGTGGAAGTAGTTTGGAAGGCCTCCCAAAGGTTCATGAAAATTACTTTTCAACACGTACCAAGAGCTGAAAACCAAATGGCTGATGCACTCGCTACATTAGCATCAATGTGGGAAGGTCCCCAGGCTCAACCAATAAAACTAGTGGTTTTTCAGACAGCCAAAGAAACTTTCTACTGTCACTTAGTAGAAACTGAGGATGGACAAGTTACCGGTAGTTGGTTCTTAGATATAGAAAAGTTTTTGCGAACCGGAGAATATCAAGAACGAGAAACAAACTCAAAACAAACTTCCTTACGACGATTGACGGTACAATTCAAGTTATTCGATGTAGACTTGTTTAAACTCAGATATAAAGGATTATTGCTACTATGCCTAGCTGAAAAAGAAGCACTGTTGGTCATCAGATGAATGCATGCAAGAGATTGTGGGCCCCACATGAATGGATTGGCAATTGCAAAGAAAATCTTATGACAAGGCTATTTTTGGATGACAATGGTCTCATATTGCATAGTAGAAGTGAAAAAATACCACGAGTGCCAGATTTATGGAGACATCAATCACTTACCCCCATTTGAGCTCTATAGCCTATCTACTCCTTGGTCATTCTCATCGTGGGGCATCGACATTATTGGTGAAATTCGACCAAGTTCATCTAATGGACATCGTTTTATTGTAGTAGTAGACTACTTTTTAAAATGGATAGAAGTCGAATCTTACACCAATATCACCGCTAAGAAGATGGCCAAATTCATAGAAAAACACATCTTCGCCCGATATGGTATCCCCGCACCACATTGTATTAGACAATGGGGTTCAGTTCCAAGGAGCTACATCAGATCTGACAGAGAAATATGGGATCGAACACCATCGATCATTGCCATACAAACCATAAGCCAATGGAGCAATAGAGGCAGCTAATAAATTGATTAAGAAAATTTTGAGCAACATGGTTCTCACCTGCAGAGATTGGGCTGATAAATAGCCATTCACAATGTGGGGATATAGAACCATCATCAAAACTCCCACTAATCAAACCCCATTCTCGCTAGTATACAGGATGGAGGCAGTACTACTAGTCAAGATGGAGGTGAAATCCCTTCGAGTAGCCCTAGAAGTGAGATTAAAGGAATCAGATTGGGCAAGAGCCAGATTTGAGCAGCTAAACATGATAGATGAACAGCGTTTAAAAGCGTTAGACCACTTGCTGATGTATTAACAATGTATGGTTAAAGCATATAATAACTAGGTCAAACTTAGAAGCCAACCTTTAAAATCGGGTGATATGGTTCTGAAATAGATGAGACCATCAAATGTGGATGTTCAGGGAAAGTTCAGTCCAAATTGGGAAGGTCCTTACGTCTTGAAAAAGATCTTAAGCAAGGGAGCAGCCAAGATCATGGACATGGATGAGAACGAATTTGTCAACCCAATTAATCAAGACAAGCTCAAGCGCTACCACGATTAGGGCCAAAAAGAAATAAATCAGAAAAAGCAGTACACAAAAAAAGGAGAAAAATGTTAAAAGTCAGTGCGTCAATTGGCACTTGGCTAGTTGGGTAACAATTAGGACCTTTGTAAAAAATAATAAAAGTCTCCTGAGTTGAAAACCCGTAAAGGGTAACTCAGGAAAAAATTAGGCCATTATGAGGAATAAAGGATAGCAAGTTAGAAAACCTATTTTAAGCTAGCTGGTGGCAGGATTCAAATCATTAGAAAATTTGTACCCTCTTTAAAATCATTTATGAAATGTCATGCACGTTAGTGACCACTAACAAAATCTCCAACCAAGGACTAAGCCAGCGGATCTTAGAAGCCTAGTAAGGACACAGAATCTCGATCCAAGCCTCTTCACTTAATGAATGGTGGTTCTTTTCCAGGAAACCCCTTGGACCATAATGCGAAGGGAGATATCGAACCTTACCCAAGCGAGGATCGGTAGTCAAACGAATCTTCTCAATCAACCACACCTACATGGATTTCATATAAATAAGTAGATGAAATTCACAAAGGAAAAGGGTGAAAAGGCATACCTCGAGTAAAGTGAAGTGGTCACCCACTAGGTCCAAGTTCACTGAAGTAGCAACCATATGAACCAAGCTCTCTGCTAAAGTTAAATCTACAAGAGAAAGACCTGTAAGAAGTGGGTTGATAATCGATAGTAAGCAAAAGGGGGCAACTTCTCCAACCCCACAAATGAACTTCGCCAGAAGAAGCAGGTCCCCCATGGAGGGCCAGGCAAGATGAGTGCTGGGTCAACTAAGAACAACATCGACTCGAAAACCGCCAACATCACGAGGGGCAGACAAAAAGCGCTTACCGTATTCCAAGTTCCACAATCCTTGCAACTTATCCTCGCCCCTGAATTGGAAAGAGGGAAATGCAAAGGAAAGCCTTGTAGGAGTTGGGTTCTTCGAAAAAGGAAGCCCCAAGATGGCATGATACTCCTCGATCAAGGGGCAAATCTAGAGGTGAGCAAAGTGAAAGACATGGGTGGCCGGATCCCATAATTTCAAGGCAGCAAGGATGAAGGCTATGTTCACGGGGCTTGGAAGCGAGGTGTTAGAGGCCTCGCACCCCAAACCCATCAAGCTTTCACCAGTCGCACTCTCAAATGGTGCGGAGAAAGGCCTTGAGTCACTCATTATGTGTTAACATCGGCAAGCAAAACTAAAAGATATCTCTCAAAACCGGTGTTGCATACACACGTCAACCATAAACATTAGCATACCATATTCATTCATTCATACACATAACACATTCACAAACAAGCATCTAATTTCATAAAACAAAGACGTAACAAGTAAGGACCCGGCATGCAACAGGCAAAGTCCTCTCCACTTTCCATAAAATCCAAGTTTTGAAGTTCTACAAAAGCTATCTAAGAATCCAGTTCAAAAAGATAAAAAGGAAAAAACAAGGCTAACAAAAGAAAAGCTCCTATGCATCACCTATATGCCATCTCCACCCATCAAGTCTCTAGTCACCATGGTAGCCATCTCGAAGTCCTTAGGGCATAGACTTCCAGAAGTGCCATCAGTCCAGCCTTGTATAGGAGGGGCTTGAGGGGCACCGAAGAGGCCAAAGTCCCATTCAGGAGTGGGTAGTGGCTCAGTACCTGACTCGTCGAGCAAGTTAGTGAAGTTAAAATCCAAGTAACGGGCAAAACTATTGGCAACAGCCTGAGCTCGATCAGCCTCAACATTTTACCATAATAGCTCCTGGTACTATATGTCTAGACTCTGATATCGGGCGTCCAAAGCTTGGTAGCTAGAACCCAGGTCCTGATGGCTGAGGTCCAATGTTTGGAAGTGACCCTTGAGCTCTTGATAGCATTGCTCATAGTCAAGCCCTCTCGCTGACAATGCCTGCAATCATTGAGACATGCAAAAATCATGATCATATATATCAAACATAACATTTCATGCTTACATGAAAAATCAAGCATAAACAGGTCAAGAAGTATACGCGTGTGACCTCGTCCTACAATATCGTCATATCCCTCAACACAAGGGAATATCAGTTCACCCAATCCATCTCCTCTCGCGTAAACTACAAAGTGAATAAATAGACGTCAAACATCCCGAAACCATTACACTACATTTAGAGATAAGATGTTTAATCAAAGACTCACATGAGCTGTGTCATAAGGGTTGTGAGCTAGTGTGTGGAGTCTCTACGAGATGGGTACCTCCCTCGCCATCCTTGTATAACTCATCAACCTGAAAGCGAGTTAAAAGGAACCACCAGTCTCCCCTCAATGACACATGAGGCAATGGAACTCATACCCCAGGCTTAGGCATTCAAATTTGGAACTCTGACCCTCTTTCAGGTAACCTCCTACAATGATAGACAAATAATTAGAAACAATATCGATAACAACAAACTGACTAACATAACCCTCATACCCGACATCCGACGTTAGTGTGACTAGCACTCACGCTGGAACCGCCAACTCCTTGACCCCCTAACCGTTGTGAGCACGAGATTTTGTACCAGCTCGCGCGTTCAATGATGATGACTTTTCAGGAAATTTATCCTCGAATCAAATGATTTTCGACCATCTGACGATCTTCAAATGGGAATCCCCCTCGTACGTTTTAAATTATTTAACTAAAAAAATACAAAAACTAAAATATATATATATATATAATAATAATAAAATAAAATAAAATAAAAAAATGAAGAAGACGCAATCACGTGCAGAGGGAGCCTCACGCGCGAGACACCCTCGTAAGCGAGGACCCTCACGCGCGAGACACCCTCGCACGTGAGGACCGTCACGCGCGAGATGGCCTCGTGCGCGGGACACCCTCGCCCGCGAGACACCCTCGCGCGCGAGGCCTCGCGTGCGTGACACCCTCGCGTGCGAGGACCATCTCATGTGAGGCCTCGCGTGGAAGACACCCTCGCACGCGAGGAGCCTTGCGCGCGAGGCACCCTTGCCCGCGGTATACCCCCGCGAGGCAGAGCAAGGGAGCCTCGCGCGCGAGACCCCTCGCCGACGAGGCTCTATGTTTTGGATTTTTCGGGACTTTTTTATCTATAAATAGTCAGGTCTTTTTCAGTACACGGGGCTGAAAAATTCAGAGAGAAAAATCCTCTCTTTCAGAACAAAAAAATCAAAACAATATTCCACACTTTCTTCTAACTTTTTCTCGGATAAAAAACACTTTTGGATCCCGAATTTCTTCATCTTAAAATCAAATTTCTTCTTAAATCCTCAGATATTCTCGGGTCTAAAACCAATTTAGAACTCGAGTTTGATTATCTTTCGGATAAATAAACACTTTATTTTCCAAACAATCAATTCTCTTTTCCAATTAAATTACACTAAAATTCTAAGAATTAAACGAAGATTTTTGGACTTTTACAACAACCTTTTCACATTAAATCACCTAAACTACAAAAATGAACGAAGAATGCTCCCGGGGATTGAACGGACATGCCGAAGTGGATTCACACAAAAAGGGTAAAGCCTTTGAGTTCTTAGAGCTGTTTATTTTGTGCTCCTCCTTTTCTTCGTAATTCCATTCTACATGTGAACCTAGGAATTATTTTATTTTATTGTAAATATTGTAATCCTCTTCTTCTTTTGTTTCTTTTTTTATCTTTTTGTATTAGAATATCCTCACGAAGGGAATAAAATATATTCCTGGATAACAGACCTCACATTTTGCCATGCAATCATTTTCACTAATTAAATTGACAAACATACGTGTAAATAAAAATGAACTATTTTTATTTAAATTAACAACTTTAAATCACCGATGTTTTAATTAGGCCACACGTGCTTCGTCAAAATCAAATCGAGCATACGTGATATATTCCCTGTGCTAACCTTTGTGGATACAGGCTAGATGTGTTTTTAGGATTTATTTTCCTTTGGGTATTGCATTTTTTTACGGAAAATGTAATTAATAGGATAGCGGGCGGTTGCATCCCCCGATTTTTTAAGCCTTGTAATTTTATTTTCCGAATTTACTTTCCGCATTTACTTACCGTTTTATGGATGGTTTATTTTTCTACTTTATGGATGGTTTATATTTCGTAATACGTGAATCATGCATTTAACTCCAAAAATAACCTAAGTGCGAATATGCACAATTAAAAGAAAACGGTTTTCTGTAGATGTAATTTAATGTGATCCAATAAGAAATAAGCAACTTATCCCAGACTCGAATCTCTGTGTCTTGGTGGGCCGTCCCCTGAACGTTAAGCCTCACAGGACTCTAATTCCTAGAAATAGCTAATCCAGGTGGCGACTCCACATTAAGAGACGGCGGATTCGGGTTCGAACTGATCTTAAATGTTTTTCGCCTTTTTCTCTTTCAAACCTTTTTCTCCCGGGTCCCAGACCCGGTGCCTTTTCTCTTCTTTTTCCAAACACCCTAGTGGGCCGCGCCTATGATCCTGCAAGCTCTCGGCCCACCGCACCATGTCGCCCGCTCACAGTGGCGACTCTGCTGGGGATTTTTCTAAAACTTGTTTTTCCATAAGTTTTTAGTTTTTGGATAAGTGCTGAAAATTTTTTATCACATTATTCTATTTTCTCTTAATTATGACATATTCATAATAACGCATTGTAGTAGAAGGGATTAGCCCATAAGTCTAAGGTACCCCTATAACCGCGAAGCTTTTTCTTGTACTAATCTGCCTCCCTGAGAAAAGATAGTACTTGAGAAGGTGGAGCACTTGTTGCCATATCGCATGTACCTCCCTCGTTAGAGGCTTGGAGTGTATTTTAGAGCAATAAGAACCTTCTACATCAACAACCCATCTGTAACCTTCATGTAAATAAACCATAGGCATTTTCCCTAGGGTGTTACCCAAACACGCGATCATGCATTTTATTTTCTTGTAGGTGCGCTCCTTAGTATCTTCATGATCCTAAGATGAACCAAACTTAGGATAGAGACTAGCCAAATGCCCTACACGTAGGAGTTGTATGGTTGGAAGATATGATGTTGCATGTTATGTGCTACTTGTATATTTTGTTATTGTACAAATGTCATACTAACCACAAAATTTTATGCAGACACTCGAATACAAACACTCATGATATTAAATGTACACATCACGTTATCATCATGATAACACATACACTTAGGCACAGTTGACACTATAGATCGTGTCACCCTAGGATAACGTAAAACCACATAGGAACACCATTTACCCCTTTTTCGGCGAGATGTCCACTTGACATCTTGCTATTAGCCTATACATGAAAAACATACCTACCTTTTACTACGTGATGTCCACTTGACATCCGGCACTTGGCCCCCAAGGGGCAATGACCCTTCCACCACATTACCCATTAGATGTCCACTCAATGTCTAGTTCACAGCCCTTCCAAGGCACACCAAAAGCCTAAGCGAGGCAAATACCTACCCAAAACCACTTTCCCACATTAAAGGATATCCCAAGTCGAAATCCTAACCTAAGCCCACATAGAGCGAACTTACTTACCTTACCTTCAAGGGTATACGCCTCATACCCGAATCATTTGCCCACACTAGGCAATAATTCACGTATCACCACATACCCTCAAATAGCAATGACCACATGGGCATCCGAAACTTCACCCTAATTAGGCAAATCATTCTTTAGATAGCCACATACGGTAGTTATCTTCATTTCACGAAACCTCAAACCATTGACTTGTTACCACATAGGTAACTTAGTCACCTCACTTACATCACATTTTAAATCCAACCCCCATTGTTGGATTTTCTTCCCCACATGTTTTCATTTTTACCTTGTACTTTTTGACCCTACTAAGTACCGTAAAAATAAGTACCTTAATAAGTGCGTTAAATGGCTTGGTACGAAGTACAGGGAATGCGGTATTGATTCGTTCCTTAAAACAATAACGACTAACTTGTTTGTTTCAAATGGATTGATATACATGTTATTTGACATCATGGCATGCTAACCCTTTATGAATGCAGCCATAACATTAAAAATCTCATGCATTACCCACATCATGGATCATATCATGAATCTTACATGCATGGTCTAATATTCTGCTTGTATATCAAAAGGGCTTGGAAGTGGTCTGGTCGTCGCCTGGTCCGTGTTTCCCCAATTATGGTCAATCTGGAGGGGGTTCCATACACGGACTGAAGTGATGACTCGGGTTCAGACTCAGATTCAGCTCAACGCACTATTATGGCCAGTCCACAAGGAGAAGGTGCAAGGGAAGATCACCCCATCCTAACAGGACAAAATTCTCAGCAGTCGTCGGTGAGCGCCGAGATTGCAGCTGCCTTGACAGCCATTGCCAACAGCGAACAGCTAGCTACGCTCATTCACCAACACCTTGGGAGGACCCAGAATGCAATGTCCAGCCCGGAGGTCACCCTCAACAACTTCAATCCAATAAGGGGACCTCCCACCTCACACATGGTACCCCCAACTACCTTTTATCAGTTTGGGGCAGGACAAAGTCAACTGAACCAGGCTCCAATTTGTCTACCAGGATTTAACTTTTCCAATCCTTTCAAGCAGTAATTTGGTAACCAATTCTTCCAAGGTAGGCTGTCCAGCCAGCATTCACACCGGGGCCTTCCTATCAAGGAGTGACCCAACATCCTATTCCCAACTGGAGTACGTCTGTTGCCTCACAGTTCCAGGCACCTCAACTGCCCCACTTTGCGGCATATCCCTAGGGGCAGTATGGCTCTTATCCAAGTACAAGAGACGCCATCCTTCAACAACCAGGAATGGCGGAGTTATGGTAACAGTTCTTTGCCATTCACGGTGGCCACCTAAGGAACACATACCCCACGCAACAGATGATGGGAGAAGAGGATAGCTTACCCCCAAACTTCGCAATGCCGCAGTTTGAGAAGTACATGGGATCTGGTAACCCGCACGCTCACTTGACGCATTATCAGACAGTGATGAGAGCATTAAGGGTCAGCGACCGAATGATGGCTAAGCTCTTCATTGTCACCTTGGGCCACCCGGTCAAAGAATGGTATAGCCACCTTCCGCTGCACATAGCTATCAATTGGAATAGCCTCGCTCAAGCTATGTTGGAGCATTATGGTTTCAACTCTCAGATGGAAACCACAATGCAACATCTGGAGGCTATAAGGCAAAGGCAGGGTGAGAACTTCAAATCCTACTATAGGCGTTGGATGGCTACACAAGTTCAGCTGCAGACTCGTTTGACCTTGCCGGAGATGATAACAAAGTTGCTAGACGGTGCACTGCCGCCATACAGGAATAAATTCGGATCTGATAGCTTCTCTAGCTATCAAGAAGTGTTTGAGAAGGAAGAACGGATGGAGCACTTCGAGTCCATGGACACCTATGGGGGGAATTAGCCTACGGGATAGATAATTATGTAATAATTAGCTTTCAGCTACTTTACCCACGTGGCATTTGAATTTTGAACAAATTGAACTTTGTTTATTTGCTTGATATTTTATCAATGACATCACGCATTCTCATAAACATATACATATTATTTTTAGCACACGTGACACATCATTTCATGAAATTAATTTGGGTGTAAATGGATTCCCCAAAAATTTAAATGATTTGACTCTTATGAGAAAGTGAGAGATAAATAAATGTACTTAGACAATGCGTGATAGCAATTGCCTCATCATCAATGACGAAAGATCAAATGGAAAGATCTCCGAGCATGAAATGTCCACTGACTCAACCAAGAGAACGAAGCACGCAAAGATCAAAATGATCGGAGCCTGAATAAGGCCAAAATGTCGACTAAACAAGTTGGGAACAAACAACCGACGCAACATCACAAAGAAGGAAACAGATTGTTGAACACGTCGACAACTCCTTCGCACGATATGCTATCGCACCATCAGAGGAAATGCCAATGGTCAAAACTCATCATTTCATACACCTCAAGCCAGCAAAGCGGCGTGAGCGCCAACCAATCGACCAGTAATGCTAAACGAGATAACAACTGAAGTCATAGACATGGATGGGAGCTGATCTACCAAATCAACCAAATTTTACACAATTGCTATCACGCATAGGTGAAAGAAATGAATCTCTAAAAAGCAGTACAAAAAAAAGAGAATAAATTTGTAATCAGCCTCCCAATTAACACTCGGTTAGTTGAGCAAAAATTAAGGCTTCTTTTCAAACCATAAAAAAGAGTAGTCCGCTGAGTTGAAAACCCGAAAAGGGTGGCTTAGGCAAAACTTAGGACATCGAGAGAACAACATTAGTTAGAAAACCTAAAAAGGCTAATTGATGGCAGGAGTCAAATCATTTGAAACATTTATACCCCTGTTAAGTTCATTAATGAATTATCATTTTTTCTGAATCTTTATGCATATGTTTATTTTGATTGCTTGCATGCCAATGGTAGAATGCCGCAAAAATTAAAACAAGGTTCAATAGATTGAAAACCCGCAAGGGCGATCTATGCAAAACTTAGAACCAAAGAAATATCAATTTCATCATCTCCTCCTTGGAACGGTACGAAACGTCATATACCTTCAACACTTCGGACAAATGGCCTCCAAGCGATCATCATCAACACAACGCAGGATCGACGATTCATCCGGACTTTCCTCAAATCAGATCTAAGCTATGAACTT
>CATIWQ010022951.1:0-10224 GCA_949673415.1 Euphorbia schlechtendalii | reverse complement strand
TTATTTTTTGTATTTGAATTTATTTTTTATATAACAAAATCGCATTTTATAGTTATCATATAGTTACCATATAGTTTACTTATAGATATATTCAATATAACAAAATCGTATTTTATAGTTATCTTATAGTTTATTCAAATTAATGTTATTATGTTATATTTTTGCTATAGTTTACTTGTAATATGTCAAATTGATATAGTTGTGTTATATTTATTTGTATTTAATTAAGTGTGTGTTTAAACTATGTAACAACTATAAAAGAATTATAAAATAAATATGTATTTGTAAAAAAAGTTCGGAAAAAGTATAGCATCATGGATCTTATTTTGAAGGGAAACATAAGATGAAGAAAATATTCTAAAGCGGTATAAACGGTTTGTGAGAGAAATAAAAAACAAGAAATTAAATTAAAAAAAAAAGAGGAATGTAAAAATTTAAATAAGATAAATTTAGAAGGTTAAACTTTCTAATGAATTGTTGGAAACATACTAATTATGTAAATTACCCTTTTACATATGTAGTTATTTAACAAGCCCATTCGAAATTCTTGTTAAATGAAAAAAGGGCAATTTACATAATTAGTATGTTTCCAACAATTCATTTAGAAATTTTACCTTCTAAATTTTTCTGATTTACATTTTTACATTACTCTTTTTTTTTAAATTTAATTTCTTATTTTTTATTTATCTCACAAACCGTTTATTTTTTCAACATGCCACTTTAGAATATTTTCTTCATCTTTATGTTTTCCTTCAAAATAAGATCCATGATGCTATACTTTTTTCGAGCTTTTTTTACCGATACATATTTATTTTATAGGTCTTTTATAGTTGTTACATAGTTTAAACACACACTTAATTAAATACAAATAAATATAACACAACTATATTAATTTGACATATTACAAGTAAACTATAGCAAATATATAACATAATTACATCAATTTGAATAAGCTATAAGATAACTATAAAATACGATTTTGTTATATTGAATATATCTATAAGTAAACTATATGGTAACTATATGATAACTATAAAATGTGATTTTGTTATATAAAAAATAAATTCATATACAAAAAATAAATAAAAACACATAAATATAACATGTTTACATTAATTATAAATACTATAAATAAATTATTATAAAATCATGGTAAAAAAATATAAAAAATTATGTTATTTTGAAATAACTATAAGATAACTGTAAAATCCGATAAAATTATCATAAGGGGGTAAAAATATAAATTCAAAACTTTGATAATACACTTTTAATAATTAAATAAAATAATATATCAAAAAGTAATTATTTATACGAACATTGTATTTTATTTAAAAAAAAAAAAAAGCCCTTTCGAGACATACAGTGAGGGAGCCCAGTCCAATACTAAGAAATCTGATTCCGATATCTCTCACTGACCAGAAACTGTAAATTTTGAAGAAGTACAGATAACGGGTCGGCCGGAATCCGATCGCTATTTCATGGCTAATCATATTCATCATCTTCTCTTTATTTCTATCTTTTTCTTTTCACTTGTCGCTCCTCCGGTTATATCTAAGTCCCGCCGTCCAATTTCTGTAATCATTTCTTATTTCTTTTTAGGTTCAGTCTTTCTATTGATTCTCAAAATAAAGATCGATTTCTGATTTCCTTCCTTCCGATTTCAGGACTCCGACATCCGGAATAAGAAGAACGAGTGTTACGCAGATATAGAGGGGTTAGCGATTCTGTACATCTTTTTATTTGTTTTGCTTCTAAATGTTGTTGATTTCTGTAATTTTGTGATCGACACAGTGGACTCTGGGGCCAGCAATGCAAAACCTCCATGACTGCCAAGGAAAATTGTGCTTTGCGCTGTCTTTCCCCAACTTGTTATGCCCTTATTTACGAGAGCGATCCGGTATAGCCTTTTTAAGTTACGTTGTGATTTTGCTAATGTTTTGGATTAAAGTTCGGCCATGTTGCTTTTTTTTTTCCCCGATTTGTAGCTTGAAGAAGGGGAGAAAGATCATGTTAGAAGCCAAGAATACAAGTATTGCCTCTATAAGTAAGTTCATCAGACTCTTGTGTAATTTTAAACTCAATAATATTTGCCATTGTCTACACTATTATTGTTATGTTTACGTTTATGAACAACTGATCAAATGATTGGTTATAATGTTCTCCTATTTGAAGTAATTGTGCTGTCCTTGTATGAAATTGATTGAAACGGAATCAGTTTGAGTGATAAGGGATGAGTTAGCTCTATGTATATAAAAGCTTTTGATTATAGATGTGTTGGATAGGAATTACTTTTTTGGGTGTTAGATAATCTATATCAAATTCATTTTAAGTGTCTAAGTAACCAAATATTATATGCTTAGCGAATTTAGCATAGACAAATGGATGAGTTCAACAAGCTAGTGGAGGAAGACACTTTGATTTGTATACCACGTAAATATATATTTTATACCTCTCATGTTTTTTGCTTAGTAGACTTGAAGAACATGATCGTATACCACCTGCTGAAAATTATGCTTTGTTGATTTATTTGGATAATTATTGTGCTTTGAAATATTAAATTTTGGTACTTGATTGCCGGAGGGAGGTGTTAACATCATAGTTGTCAATGGACTAGGCGTGGCTTATAGGTGTCTTGGAGACTAGGCGCAAGGCTCGGGCATTAGGTGCACGTTGAGTGCACTAACTATGTTTTTTTTATAAATTATGCTAATTCTGAAAAATATGAAAGCAAAATAAAAAATACATCATATAAATTGAAATATCTTTTATGTGTATATCAAAATAATAATTCCTAATAACCTATAACTACGAGATAATCTCATCAAGATCAACATATACAATAGAACAACTCTAAAATCCATTTGTTACCCCCAGTGTTGTTAAAGGCGCGCCTTAAGCAAGGGGAGCACCTCCATGCCTTAAGTAGGGTTAGACGAGGTGTCGTTCAAGAAGCATTCGCCTCTTGGCACCTTAACAAGGCTCCCCAAGGCACGCTTGAGGTTCGCCTAGTTTACAAAATGTTCTTTTTATAATGGATTTGATCTCAGCCGTCTAATTTTTAACTCACATTTGATCTCATTTGTCCATGTTTTTTAACTGGTATTTAATCTTGGCCACCAACATGTTTATGATAAATTTGACCTTGGCCATCCATATTTTTTAATTCACTTTTAATCTTGGCCACCGATCTATTAAAAATGTTACCGCTGGTGCTTCAAGTTATAAGGCAAAGGGAAAGGCATCAATGTCTATAAATGTTGAAGAAAGTGCATCTGAAGATGAAGATTTTGAATATGCTATGATGATAGTGATTAGATATTTAAATATGAAGCCTAGGTTCAAAAGTTAGTATTTTGGAAGCTTAAATTGATGTTTAAAGCTTAAAATATGTGTAAAGCTTAAACTGATGCTCTCTTTTTGTTTTTGGCTTTTTCCTGTATTAACATTGGAACATGGGCGTAGACTTTTTGTTATTCCTATGTTAATATTGGATCATTGGCTTCATGCTTATATATATGCGTGCAGGTGGGCGGGCATGCATGCGTGTCTGTGTTTGTGTGTGTGTCTGTGTGTGTGTTTGTGTGTCTGTGTGTGTGTCTATCTGTTTGTGTCTGTATGTATGTAAATTATAGTTATAATGTTTCTTATTGGATGTTCCATGGTTTTATATTACATTTTCTCAATACATGTATGAAAGCGTGCCTGACCCCTTGTTGCCTTAGAGCGCCTTTTCGCCTTCAACAACTATGGTTAGCTCCTCCTCTTACTCCATGTCATCTTATCGACCTTCATTTTTCTCATCATTAATGTAAATAGTTGATCTTTTACGAGGATGAGATGCTTTTCCTTTTTGTCCAAATTTTCTTGTTTACGCATCTTATGGTTGTCAAGGTGCAATGTGCGACGAGAAAAAAATATAGGTAAATTGAATCACAATAAATAACAAACACAAAGTACCCTAAATTTTTTATGTATAGTTGATGTAGTTAAAAATAGTATAGACCTTAATAGTTATTTATGTCTTATCAAGAGTTAATTAGCTAATTATAAACTATCAATTATCTTAAATAAATTTCTATCTTCTAATTTCTTTTCTTTCGCAAAGTTTAAATTAACCTAAATCATTATATTTAAAAACACATTAATTACCTGTCAGGCTATGTTACATGGACTCGTTTAGAGGTGTCCAATACGGGTACGAATCCGAGTGTCTAGTACAGCAAGTGTAGAAATTTTGGACACGCAGACACTGTCCGAAATTTAGACACACGGACACTGTTTGAAATTTGGACACGGGTACGGGGACATGACAATTATATATGTATTACTATTTATTTATTTAAGGATGTGATTAATTAGAGAGTACTAATTAGAAAAGTTTGATTCTTCTTAATTAAGAAGTAATAAAAAAGAGGAAACATAGAAATGAGCATGAAATTAGGAATATAATGATAGTAAATAATTAGAAGTTGTAACCTTTAATCAGAAAGTAAGAAAAAAGGAGGAAATATGGAAAGTTAAGCATGAAATTAGGAATAATAATTAACTATGATTTATAGACTTAAATGTTATTCTCCCTATATAATTAAGTAACATTTTATCCTTTCTTTTCATCTTCTTTTTCAACTTTTTTGCCTGCAAATCCAGTGATTTCCGACCGCCGCCCATTTCCGCCGTGTCCGACGACACATGGCAGGATCCGACACAGAATCCGTGTCCGTATCAGTGTCAGTGTTGTGTCGACACAGGTGCGGTGACCATATTGAAGAGTCCGAGTATCATAGCTGTCAGGCATGCCTAGGTGCCCTCATACCCCGCATGGAGGCTTGAGCCTGGTGCATCTCGGCATGCAAGGCTATGGGGCTGGTGCATTGCCCGCCAGGAGCCTAAGGCGTGTCTTTACTACTATGATTACCATGATTTGATTGCTACTACTTTTATATATGTAATGGTTATAGAAAATTTCTTTGGATAGTAAAATGAATTTTCTTTATGCCATTGGATTTTGTTGTGGTACAAAAAGCTAATACTACTCAAAGTATTTCATGATCTCTCCTGAGTCTTCAGAGATGGCGTTTACTTCTTCAGTGAATCTATAAGCAATTTTTCATACAATAGGTGTTAATACTCCTACTCAAATGAACTGATATCTGATAAGAAGCAGGGTTAAGAATTTGGCAGATTTTATTTTGTGCTAGAATCCTGCATGTTTATGCTGTGTGAACCTAACAATTTAGATTGGAATGATAATGTGAATGTTGATTGGATGCACTATTACATATTGAACTTAAAATTTAAACTTATCACATACACACTCCCCTAATTTTTTTAGATCATCGATCTCTACAAATGACATGGTTGATGTGGTAAAGAAAGTAAAAAATATTGTTCACCTCAGTAAATACTTACTGTGGTGTTGAAAATATTATGATATACAAAATGTCATATATGACATTTACAACCACTTTTTCCAAGTAGAATGAAATGAAATTATCTGAGGAATTATATCTGATCTTGTACACAGCTAGATTGAAATCCTGATACAGTTTGTGTTACACCATAGTTATGCTGTCTTGATAAGGAATCTTCATTTTTTTATTTCATTACAAGGGTTATAGAATCTAAGGCAATATAATGTGTATAGTTGTGGCTGCCTTTGTGTTGGCAAAACTTCTGGGGAAGAAAAATTTCCTTTACTGTAGAAAACCATATTGCTAGCCCCCCTCCCCCGACACAAGAAGCTTATTGGTGATTAAGAAATCATAAGAAAAAAGAAAGAACTATTGTGTATAATTTAAGATATATACTTTACATTACCATTTATTTAATTTTATACTAGCTTGTAGATCAAATCTTCTAGAGAGTTCTTTGAACTTAGCAGGAGTTGTATCTATAGTTCACCTAGGTCTAAAACAAATATTTTCTGTCATTTTTTATAGCATTTCTGATTGTAGAGAAGCCTGTAATATGGATTCTGTATGGGCCGTACTGTTGTATTATATACTTGCAGTTGTTCACAATGGAAATTATATGCTCTGTCTTCCGACTAGTGATTGAATCTTTTTTTAGGGTATGAAGAGGGTCAGTAAAAAGATTGGACTCTGTTTTGCAGAGTTCTTATTTGATTTACAACACTGTTTGGTGTAAAGTTGATGAATGCAAAACTTCTTACTAGAAACATGTTAAGAAGCTTGTAATGCATATATAATCAGAAAACTTTCACAAAATTTCTATTTGTCAACCTTATTTCCATACAATCAGAATTCCCCAATGTCTCGAAATATTCCTAGTATAGAAGAATTCAGTGCCTGATTATGCTGGTCATTTAGGATCTTGATGTTCTCTAGTGGTCAAATCCTGTCCTGCTTTCTATTTGTTTAAACCAATGGATTTGAAGGATAGTTTTCATTCGCGTAGTTGACATGGCTGGACAAATAGCTCCATTTTTTTCTTTTTTAATGACAAATTGCACCCCAAATTTCCATTTCCGCACTTTAATTTCCTTTCTATATTTCTTAATGTTAAGCACTCGTGTTACCATAATTAACATAGTTTGTGTTTGGAACCTTCACATTGTATTGTTTTTATAAGCCAAATGTATCATTTAGTCCCCACATTTATCACTTCCGCCTATTGTCCTCCAAATACTTGGAAAGGACCTCATAGTTACCTTATTTTTTAAAAAAGGGACCATGTAACTCCCTCAACTTTCAAATAATGTACCACTTCGCTACTTGAATGTCACGTGTCAGCTTTTGATTGGAGCTACGGGGTCGTTACTTTGAAAGTTCAGGAGGCATAAGGTCTTTTGGGACAAGGTGGGGGAATCAATGATGCATTTAGCCTTTTTATAAGTTTTAATGCATGATTTGCCTCTTGAATTGGTTTCAAAAGTCAAATGATCTCCCTAAACCTTAAAAAAAACCCTGTTTTCCCCTGAACTTGCAAGAGAGCACCGGTTTGCCCCTTCAACTTGTTAAAAACACATCAATTTACCCCTTGATTGTCACGTGTCAACCTTTGGTGGAGAGAGTGATATTTGAAAAATCAAACCAACCAGAAAGTAAGATGTAGCATCGAGAGGGCAAATTGGTGTTTTTTTACAAGTAGGTAAATTGATGCTTTTTAAAAGATTTCAAGGGATTATTTGGCTTGCAGGGCGCTAATAATTCATTGAGCATTTTACATAGGCCTTTTGATACATAGATGCTGATTAATTTTTCATAGGTTGAAAGTATTCTGGATAATTTGTTTATTGGTTGTAGTGATATAATTTTAATGGCCTTTTGCAGGGATTCACTTGGGGAGCCCCTTGATGGAATTAAGGGAGCCTTTGAGTATTAAATTTGTAAATCAATTTGTATGGCTGAGACCATTTAGTGAAATTTTGCGGAAGCTCCAGAGGAGTCAGCCTTGCTAGTTACGAGGCCAAACTTCTTGAAATCTGAAATTTAATTTTGTGAAATCGTGGATTTTGTTTTTGTTTTGGTTACCATTTACAAAAATATATTTTTAAGAATTTATTTTATTTTTTTATAACTTTTTATCTTCTGATTTTACCTTTTTACGTTCTTTTGTTTTAATTTTACATTTTTACGTTCTGTATATATATATACCTGTTATATATTTATTATATGTAAATGTATAGTATTTTTGTTATATGTCTACTATATAAATCTATTATATACATATTATATATCTAATATATATTCCCGTCCGTGTTCTTCATCTAAATTGTTTTAACAAATCTGTTATATACTTGATATATACCAATTATACATCTAGAACGTAAAAAAAATTTGAAATAATTTTTACATAATGTAAAATTGAAACTTGATGAAGATATTTTTGTAATTTGATAAAAGTCTGGATGAAATTTATATATTGTATCATAGACATTTACCTAAAAACTTCTTTATTTGTCACATGGATGTTTATAACTATTTTGAAGTTACTAATTTCCAAACTTGCCTTGTTTTATCTTTAATTGTGTGCAAAAAGTATTATTAGGTTGATTTTTCCTTATCCTTGTGCCCCTTTTATCATATGTTTGGAATATTGTTTTAGATGAAATTTAATTTAATTCAAATCATTTTGTGCAGAAATTTTTTCAACATTGTACATAAAATGAATTGAATTGAATTCTTTTACTTGAAAAAGAACATTTTCAAACACATCATTCTCGTTTTCATCCTTTCTAAATCAAGATAGATGGTTGGCGATTTGATTTGGAGAACCAAAACTGAAATCCATTTCCATTTAATATAAAATCTTTTTAAAATAGGAATGCTAATTAAGAAATTTGTTATATTAATCAGGTTATTTTATAAATATCATTTTTCTAATCCTTAAATTACATCCTGTATAAAGGCACTTGTACAATTTACCCGCTCAAAACACCAAATGTCATTAAAGTTCTATCAGACACTAGTATTAATTTTTTTTTTTTGGAAATATTACAAACGAGAAATTTAATCGTTTTTCAAAGTCCTATCATTTCAGTAGCATTAGAGAATAATGATAGAAAAGGAGAAAAATGAAGTAAGAAATATTAGACAAGGTAAATTAAATTGTAGGCAGTGATACTTCAATGTTAAAGCTCTCCTTGGGAGCAAAGCAAGGTTTTGTAGAAAAATAAAGGAAATGAAGGTAAGGGAAAAAAAGTGAGGGATGAAATCTTAAAGAAAATTATTATGTTAAAATTACATGTGTCTGGGAGAAAGGGATAAGTTCATGTAGGAAACTAATGGTTCATACATGCCTGTGTTTATTGAGATGTGAGTAACATATACACAGTAAATTAAAAGAATTAAATGGCCAGAATTGTAACAATTATCGCATTCCGCCCCGATTCCAGACAATCGTTGGAATAAAAATTTGAGCAAAACGCAGGAAACGGGGGGAACAGCTTCCTCCAAATTCTACCCTTTCCTTCTCAAAACTTCATCCCAAGCTTAGCCTGAAACAGCACACAAGATGTGATACGATGTCTTTTAATTAGGTCGAGATTGACAATGATTTTCACGGTACCTAAAATGTTCTCCATGAGGACCAAGGAATCAACTCCAAACTTGTCCTTACAAGTTTAGTTACTTTCAAATGTTCTTGAAATATCAGTACCAGTTACGATACCAAAAATACAAATTGCAAACATGAATTTTACATTTGTCATCACTTACAGATACAAGGACAAACAAAATTTAAATCTTTCGTTGACATTTCAGTCACTTGATTTCTTTTGGCTTAGAGCTTTATTCGAAGTTCAAATTATACTATCCCAAATCAGTTAGATCCACCTCTGTAAAACTTCTCGTCCTAACGGCAACGAAATGACAATGGCTCAACATTATCTCAGACAATACGTCCTGGAAACGAACAGAAGATATATGATCGAGCATTTAACACACGAATCTTTTCAATTTTCATATCCGAAAGGCTGAATACATTTGGAGCCCCCTAAACTTGATCCTAAACGCAATTTTCCCACTGAACTTTCAAAAGTTCTATAGAACCTCCTAAACTTGAAAAAAATGCACCAGTTTACCCTCTCAATGTCACATGTCAATTTCTGATGGAGAGAGAAAAATAAGGGAAATGTTATATTTGAAAAGTCATACACACCAAAAGCTGTCACATGGCTTTTTTTTTGGGGGGGGGGGACACTAGTGCACTTTTTACAAGTTCAAGGGTTATTTGGAGCTTTTGAAAGCTCAAGGGGCAAAATGGTGTACAGAGACAAGTTCAAGGGGCTACAGATGAATTAAGCCAATCTGAAATGCATTGCCAATACCATTATGGTACTTGTATATTACCACTTCACTAACAAAATAACATCATGTAACTTAAAAAATCTCTGACTAGATTAGTGTGAAAGTTAAAGCCACAGAAAGCATCCCAAATAATACAAAATTAGTCAAGTTCAGAACTAGTAAGACCTTCATTATCAACTGGAGTTGAGCTTTCCAAGCTTTGCTCTGTCAAAATCAAGTTGTTCTGCACAATTGGGAAATAAATCAATCTCAATAATGTTTCTTCGAGGACTCAAAATAAAAGTGGAAAATTAGATGCTTACTCTGTTCAGCCGCTTTTGCTTTCTGAGGTGTTGTCCGGAAGAAAAGGTTGGCAGATTTTTGATAGACAGCCTACATTCAAGAACAAAATATGTTATATTTCCTCTAGAGAGAGAGATAGAAGAAAGATTTCCTCAAATCTCAGCAATGTATA
>CATIWQ010022931.1:0-10745 GCA_949673415.1 Euphorbia schlechtendalii | reverse complement strand
TTCATACTCTATAAATAGGGCTCCAAACCTCACCAATTTCGTGGAATGGGTGGTAGAGAGAGTGAGAGTGGCATATATGGTGTTTAGATAGAGAGAAAAATCGTGTAGAGTTCGTTCGTTCTAAGTTAGCGAGAAAATGTATAAGTGATTCGAACCCTATTTCGATCACTAGATTTCTCTATATATTTGAGCGATTGTTGTATAAGTGTAGTTGCAAATCAATTATCAATAAAATTTTTCGTTCTTCAATATTTGTTTATTCGATATTCACAAAGAATAGCACCTTGCAGAGGTTCTGTATGAGTCGAGACCGGATTCAAAGTACGCATTGCGAGAATTGACGACTCCCATTAAAGAGTGGATACGGTTTGATCAACTTTAGCTTTCACTTGCAAACCTTACAACTTTACTTTGTTTTCTACTTATACTTTGTATTTCGAAGTTTATGATATGTCTGTGTCATAATGTGTATTTCGTGTTGAGTCTTTTATATTAATCAAGTTATATGCTTTTGAGTTAACTTTAAGAGTAGTTTCGAGGTTAACGAGATTGTGTATAATCACTGGATTTGTGATTATAACTCTGTTTAGTGAGCCAACATTTTTAGAATGGTAACTTGCTAAATATGGCTATGTGAGAGCGATCCGTACTAAGCATAGTAGTATTGTTATCCAGGTTTATATAATTGTCTTAATTCAGTTGCTTTAGATTTAGAAAAGTCATTTTATGTGTTGTTCTGCGGTGAATAATTGAATATCCGAATATCTAGAACCGAATTTGTTAAATTAGTCTAGTATACGTAATATCGTTGTTGATTTTGCATGTTTTCCTTACTATACTTGTTCGTAGGGATAATCTATACTGATTTCTTCTACTCTGATCTATATACATTTATCCACCATCATATCCCATCCTACCCAACTAAAATAAAATCATTTATTTTATTTTCTTTTGCTCTGTTTCACTTGTTGATCTTTAGAGCTGGTTCCTTCTCTGTGGGATCGATATCTTTTAAAACTACATCGCAACTGTACACTTGCAGTTATCATCATTTTTCTATTTAATAAGTGGTATTGACAACACCTATACTTTAACGCGAACAAGTTTTTGGCGTCGTTACCGGGATAAGCCTTTCAAAACTAGTATAGCCAAAATCTTGTGAACAAGTTATTAAACTTTAACTTATCAATAAAAAAGTGGCAAACAGGTGTGCAACGAGTAGGACTGCCCAGGGCCCATGTCGGAAGGGGTTCTAAAAATAATAATTTTAGTAATTAATGTTAAAAATATAAATGTAAATATGAATTAGTGGTTGATGAATTAGTAAGTAACTTGTTATGTATATGAAAGGTAATAGGATTGAATCTTAGTTTTTACATAATAGTTAATTATTATTACTTTTTACTGTGACCTATTTTATTAATTTATATATTATTTCATCTATGACCCTCAATTTATCATAACCGGGCCTACTTACGGGAGAATTTTTTTATTTTAGTTGAAGGGCATCTATCCTGTATTGCGGAACCATAATCTTACAATTTTGTTTTCTTTCCGAATTAATGATTTAGAGATAATGAATTCAATTCAATTGAGTACCCTTAAAAATATAAATTCGAAAACAAAATGTTAAATATTTTATCGATTTTGATGGAAACATGTAAGGTGTGATTTTTGAAGATGAACCGTGAAATTCAGTATACTTCAATCATTCTAAATTTTGGAGATTAATGAAAGAGAAAAGAAATTGCAATATGCTTTTCTGGTACCCAATTATTCATAGCCTAATTTTTTGATAATCATTTAGGCAACCTTTGATCAAATATGCATATCAAATCATGGCTATAGTATAAGTGGGTCCATCTACATTATTTCTATGATTAAATAATAATTCTCACACAGTTTCTATTTCAAAAAAATTTAAAGTCAAAACAAAAGTAAATTATTTCAAAGTAGTGGTTCAAATCATACTTGATCACACGTTATATTTACTAACTTTTAAATAAAAAAACTCACCAACCACCATTTTTTTATGATCGTTAAAATAACTTTCCGTTTGATAATTCCAATTAAGTCAATTTCATCACACGCTTAACTCCGTGCTAAATTACCAAATCGCTGCAGTGTCAGGATTATTTATCCATTATTTCACATACAATCTGCCTATTTCTTAACTAATTAAAATTGGTCGGAAAACTATCTGCCTCACTAATATTTTAAATTATTTATTAATACATGAAAATGTTAATTGAATTAAGCTCGTATCAACAAAATCCGTGGATATTGATTTTAAAACACATGAAATTGTTATTTAAAAAATCCCGACTTGCCCATTTAGGTGTACATCTAGCTCTACGTAATAGGCCAACTGCCCAGACAATGTTTTAAATAATCTCGCAATCTAAAAAATTTCGCAAAGTCCCGCTTAAGCAATAAAATGCAGAAGAAATTTACGTTTTGGGGCTTCACAAATTTGAAATTTTCAATATGAAACCAATAATAGAAAGAATTCAATTCAATTTATTTTACGGGTATGACTTAAATTTTATGTATAGAATTATATTGAATTATGCTTTTCGATATCAAATCTAAAAGGTAAAACTGATCGCAACTACGAAAGATACATTACAAGATCATGTTCTCTTCAACTTCTGAAAACTGAACTGAGCTGATTTCAATGTACATTTATAATTACACATAGTTGAACTCAACTGAACTTAATAGAATTTTAGTTGAAGAGATTAGGGCCTAAGATGGCAATAGGCATGTTAGAAATAAATTAAAGAATATGAAATATAATAGAATATTTATGTAAGAGATAATTTAAAGAATATGAAATATAATAAAACATTTATCTTAGATCCATACATCAAAGTGAAATGAAAGAATTTGTAATGAGTTTACATGAGTGATTATTTTATTTCATTGAAATAAAAAAATTTATATTCCTAATTTGAAATGAAAATTTGTTCCCTGAATCAATCATATCATAACAATGTAAAAAAAGAACCTTGACAATGAATAAGGTAATGGATGAAAGAAAGCAAAAAATCAAGTTTAGCTCCATTTAAATAGAAAGAAAATAGTCGATCATGGACTAGTCATCCTATAAGAGTTGAATACAAATTCTTGCCATTCATCTACAGAAGCTGTAGTACAAATTCTTTTACTCCAACAAGTACGATGGATCCAATACTATCACCATAATGCACATTTTCTCATTCATTTCTATAATGACAAAGTGTATTTTGGAAGAGACATTCAGAAGATTCATAAATTTTGTTAATGAAATGAATTAAATAGTTTTTTCCTAACACACCTAAACCGGAAAAAAAAAGACAAGAAATGTTGGTGTAATTAACTGCCTTTTTAAGTTAATGTTCAACTTTCTACATTACAAAGAATACAACAACTATAAGCCCAGTCCTAAAGAAGATAATCATCCATTTGGCAATTCAGTTTAAACACAAACATACCTAGTCTGTTTTCCCATCTCAAATCAAAAAAACACAAGGGATTGATTGATTGATTAAATAAATAAATTAACAAGTAATCAAGAAATGCAATCAAGGGAACTGAAACGAACCTCCAATTTGGTCCGTATTTGACGGCGGATTAATCGCCACCCACAGCAGAGAAATCGTAATAGCAATAAGTCCAGACCACACGAAAACGATAGTCGGTGTTCTTCCTCTCCGTCCCATAAGCCCTTTCGCAAAAGGATACAAATGGGCCAAAACCCAGAAACTGAAGAAAACCCCTCCGATCAATTTACTCCATTGCGGTATAACACTGTAAATGGTTCGGCTAAAACCAACCGCTATGGCAATTAAGTTAACCATCATGATCACAATCGGCGGTATCATCAGGGACGTCCATTTCACTATGTACAAGTCCGCAAACTCGTCGTCCACGTCATCGCCCCCCGATTTCGACGTCAAGGTGAACGAGATCTCGATTCCCGCCACAACTTTCAGCAGCCCCTGAAGCACCGCGGCGAGGTGGGCGCTTGTCCCTCCGATCAGCCAGAACTGCTCATTCCTCCACCACTCCTCCAACGCGATTCCCGACCATTTTATCTCGAGGAGAGCAAGCAGGCAAAGGGTTAGCGATATGACGAGGAGATAAACGAGGAAAGTGACGTTTAAGGTTTGGACAATGAACTGGCCGGAGAAAAGGGACAGCGCCGGTAAAAAGCAGTAAACTATCAGGAAAAAAGAAGTGAACGGGTAAATACCAACATTTAGATAGGCGATTCTCTGAAGTATTTTCATTCTCGGGCTGGCCAGAAGAGCGTTGTTTCTTGAAAAAAATATTTCAACCGAGCCAGTAGCCCATCTAAGGACTTGATGAAGCCGGTCAGTGAGATTGATCGGGGCGGTGCCGCGAAAAGCGTCGCGTTTCGTCACGCAATAAACTGATTTCCATCCTCTGTTGTGCATTCGATACCCAGTGACAACATCTTCAGTAACCGACCCGTAAATCCACCCGATTCGGGACCCCCACTCGGTCTTGTCTTCGTACCAGCAAGAGATGACGCTGATCGCCTCCGCGACAGTCGAGGCATCGAGAAGATCCCGGGGGATCGTGAGAGCACCAGGTGGACGGCCATTCTTGACAGCTGGATGATCAGCGAGAGGGCGGCCTTGGAACTCGGCCACCGGGATGGAATCGACGAGGAATGCCGAGTTGCCGAACTTTTTCGGGAACAGGGAAAGGTTCATCTCTTCGTCGTCGGAATCGCCCATTCTCAGCGCTCGGTTCTCTTCGGCAACGGAGGAATGCTTTTTCCGGCGGGCGAAACAGCAGCTGCAGCAACTCGGGTGGCTCTCCTTCGCTCGAGGCGGGTCAAACCCGTAAAGGGCAGTTCTTCTAAAAAGACATCCAGTTCCGACATAGACGGGGCCCATAACTCCGTCGAGAGCGCGCATATTAACATCGAAGAAAACCGTGTTGTGATTCGCATATCTGTCGGAAGGGTCGATTCCCTCGAACCTTTGAGGGAATTGGACATAGCAGATTCGATCACCGCCTCGATCCATCATGAAGCACATGCCTTCCCTCAATGCTAGTGAATTGTAAATGTAGTGATCGCAATCGAGATTGAGAATAAACGGACCGTTCGACATAATGGCTGAGGCTCTAACAAGGGCATTCATAGCACCTGCCTTCTTGTTGTGATCGTAACCAGGCCGCTTCTCACGAGAAACATAGACTAGCAACGGCAAACGAATATCAACATCTGTGAAGTCAAGAATCTTCGAGTCATCGTCATTACCAAGCAACGGTTCATCGCTAGGAGGTTTCAACATCACCTGCATAACAAAAAAAATTCTTCATGTAAGCGCTGGCCACATCTACTGTAAAAACTTTATTACTGACACGATGGATCTATTTAGAGAAAACCTAGTACCTGTATAATACCAGCATGGTCACCCTTAGAATGCTCAGATGAAGGTTGCATCCAAGTCCCGGGCCAATGGGTCCCGTCAGCCATCCACGTAGCTTTTGGAATCTTCACAGTCTCAACAACTTCATCATCCCTGTTCTGTCTTTGGAGTTTCATGGCCTTGATTTCCTCGCGAGCGTGATAGGCATCAGATCGGCGGCGAATAGAGTCGGGCAAACCATTGATTCTGACCTTGAACTCATCGTACTCACGTTTGACCCTCCGACGATCCTTGACGAAATCGGGACGGACTTTGTTTTTGTAAGGATCCCTTTTCAAGTTGAAGTAAGATTCCGGGTTTCGGGGCTCAATGTCATGTTTACGACAGAAGGGAACCCATATATTAGCGTAACTCGCTGCTTCAGCCATGGCTTCGAAGGTTAGAAGAGCACCTCCGTCATCAGAAACATAACAAGCCAACTTTTCGACAGGATATTCAGCGGCAAGAATGGATAAAATGGTGTTGGCAGTGACTAGAGGAGGTTCTTTTTCGGGATCAGCGGTGGAGACAAATATATCCACACCTGGGAGATCAGATTTTCCGGTGGGATTGCTCGGGGAAGGTGTTTCGAATTTCTCCTTCAGCACATTGAGATCTGTGGCTCGATTAATTGGACAAAGCTTAGGAAGCTGGTCAAGAAGCCAGGAAAATGCAAACCATATCTCACAAACGACTGACATTCCCCATAGCCAAACTGCATCTTCATTTTGATGACTGACCCTCCACATCAGAAACAGCGCCAACACAACCATCCGAATAAAAATGAGTAACCTGCATGAAAATCAGATTTGATATTCATTAACAAAGTGTCACATCAAAATTGGTATAACTTGTATTGTTTTGCGTTTCATAAGTAAATACACAAAAGAATAGACCCAACAGTCATTAATAGCAACATGTGTATAGAGATTAGTAGAGCATTTTGCAGGCATTTAATGGTGTAGTGTAGAATATGTGTTCCAGTGGAGACAGTGAAAAAAATGCTAAGAGAAAGGCAGTTAATTTTCTGCAATAAAAAAAAGTTCTTTTTATCCCACTCCAAACACAAATTACCCAGTGTAAGTCTATTCTATAAGCTAAAGAATGACTATAACAAGCTTTGAAATGAAACAAACAGACTGCTGGCTTTTCATCAATTCCTAGTTAGTTAACTGTAGTTTAAGTCTATTCTTTACATTGTCTTGGAACTTAGCTTGCAGTTTAGCATTTTCCTTTCAGATTGGAGATTTTATAAAGAGTAGCTAGTAATTTTGTATGGAATTTGGACCCTCTATCTAAATTCCACTTGTGTACAGATGGGGACTGAAAACTGGTCTCATTTGTGTGGTGGAAGTTGGATAGAAGGTCCAAATAGGTTCTCCGAATAAGAACAACCCCTTCCAAAAAATATTTATAGAGAGTAGCATGTGGATTTTATAATTGTCCAATATAGAAGCAAGTAACTATAATGCATTCAGAGACTATACCGATAAGGGCTGATAATGGCTGCTGGTATCTTTAATTTCCGAGTAAGTGGCCTCCATGGCTTGCTCATCAACTCCTTAGGCTCATGAACCTCTTCTTCTTTACCATTGCTAAAACCACCGTCATTCGGCCAAATAGCATTCCCATAACCATATGTTCCCTTAGTTTCAAACAGCCACCGATTATGATCAAAATCCCCAGTTTGACTCCTCATCAGCCCCGACTTTGTCGATTTCATCAGAGACAACCTCCTCTCCATCTTCGACACAGTGCCAGGTGGCGGAAGAGGAAGCGGCCTCGCATTATCAACAGCCACTTCATCCAATTCAGTGTTCTTATAAGGCTCCTTACAGCCGGGACATATCCCACCCCCAGTTTTCACAGCATCGATATAGCAATCCCTGCATATTTTAAAATCGCATTCGCAAGGAAGAATATCGTCGCCACGCTCATCACTCATGACCTTAGCGTCGCATCCAGGGATCGAGCAGGATGATCCTTTAGCGCCAGCCATTTGAGGATGATTCGTTTCGGAATCGATCACCTTGTCCATTAGATGCGCTCGTGTGACGCTGTTAAAGCCGCCTGTAAAAAGGGAGCTTGACACATATTGTTCTTCGACCTTCTGAGATATGGATGGATCCATTGGTTGATTGTCAGGGGTGGGTGGAATGTGGACTGTGTAGTTCATGAAATCACTGCTGCCAAGCTCGCTGTCGAGATCGTCTCTCGAGTAGCTGACATAGCGGCCTGAGGAAGTTCGGCGGCCAAATGTCACAGTTGGAGGCAGTGGAGGCTTTTGAGAATTATCAGCATCTGAACTTATAGATAGATTCGATCGACTAAGCTTAAATGATTTAGAACTCATATTGAAATATCCTGAAATTTTAAGAAGTAAAACAAACAGATATCAGCATAAATAGAAGATAGAATCGAGAAATCTACATATAAAAATGAGGAAAATAGCTACAGAAATATACACGAAAAGAACAAAAGCATATAGTGAGATTCAAATACTGTTCTCAATATGACTAAGCTTTTAACAGAATATTCGAAACAACTAAGATCAAAACAAAATTCGACAATTTCCACAAAAATATTACCAGCATACAATACAAGCAAGCTGCAAGCACAATTCGCTGAATTCAGTTCAAAATCAAAGCAATCAAAATCCTATTGTAAACGGATATAACTAAAACAGAACTGAACTAGAAGTAGAACGAAAGAATCCACATGAAAAAAAGATTAGGAAAATACCAAAAGAATATGCACGAAAAGAGCAGCAGTTAATCAAATTTAAATACTATATTATATGACTTAGCTTTTGAAAGAATCTATGGAACAATTAAGAAATAAACTAAATTCACGCACCCTCGATGATTTCCACAAAAAAACATTATCAGCATACTACAAGCAAGCACGATTTGCTGAATTCAATTCAAAATCTTATTGTTGATCTTGTAAAGCTCAACTCAAATCCATGATCCGTAATATCAAGAGCATAAAACAAAAGAAAAATAAAAAAAGAGAAGAAGAAGCAATGAATACATCAGAAGAGCAGCAGATTATAATAGGATTCAAATTACTTAACTCTATAACTCAGCAATTAACAGAATATACGAAACAACTAAGATCCGAACTCATTCACACACTATCGACAATTACCACAAAAATCGCCAGCATCATTCACAGAAATCAGCTCAAATCAAACTCAAAACAAATCTAAGAGACCACAGCAACAAATAACAGCAGCTATACTTTCAACAGCCCCAAAAAGAAGATCCAAAATCACATAGCAAGAAAAGATGGATCCATAAAATCATACAAAGGAAAAGCAGATCGCGAACACAATGCTCTACAAAAAAACCTCAAAACAACTCACCTTCTCCTTTATAAGAAGGATAAGGTCTTCAGAGATGCCTTAGTTTGATTCTCTCAAAACAGCCAAAGCTTGAAAAAATCTTGAAGAATATAAAAGAAAAAAAGCTTCAATGGAAGGAAGCAGCAGGCCACAATCTGTGACAGTATAAAATAAGAAGTAAATTGAAGGACCAAGTCGTGAGCAAAACTACAAGCCACTAAGGAGCCATGACGAACAAGACTTTAAATAATGAATAAGGTTTTGCTTTGCTGTGAAAGAATTTAAAAATGGAGAAATAGAAGAAGGTTCTTGGAATGGGTCGCCGGCTGTAGTTTTTGATGTTTTGAGACTGAAGAGATGGATAGGTTGAAGAAACGTTGTCTTAATTCTAGTTTAGGAGATGAACTAAAAAGGCAATAATCTGGGCCACTGAGGGTATTTTTGACTTTTCGTTTCAAGGAGAATCCGTGTTAAGGGTACTCATGGTAATTTAATAACTTTATACTTGAAAAATACCAACAATAAAGTTATCTACTAATTAAGCATGATTTTGTAATTGTATGTTTCTTGATTGTCAAAGGTAGGCTATATGCATTGTTAGACCTTCAGACCTGCAAATTTATTGATTGAGTCCTTATACGTATTGTTATGTTTTTTTTTATTTTATCTTTCTAGATCTCGTTTGTCTATAGAAAAATATTGTGTTAAAAAAATATTTTTCGATATTTATTTAACATGAAAAATAAGTTAAATAAAAATTTTATGCAAATCAATACGAAAATGAAGTATAAATAAAGAAAAATGTATCCTAATAAAAAGATTGGAAAACATTTTTAACTTTCTTTATCACCTCATCACATCTTTCAACTAGACATGTTCGTCGGGCGGGCTTGAGCCGGGCTTGGCGGATTTTTTACTAAAAGCGCTAACCTAAGCCCGCCCAAGCCCATACTTTAGAACTTCGAGCTCGGGTTGGGCTTGCAAGGTGATTCCCAAGCAGGGCCCAAGCTCATTAATATTTTTTTTGTTACATATTTTTTTATTAAACTAAATAGAAAAAATATAAAATAAGTCAAAATATGTTTAAATTTTTAATGCAATTGAATTATTTACTTAAAATCTTTAATATTTAGTAACATGTTTTGTAATCAAGTATATAAATTTAATAAGATAAAATGTAAAATCTTAAAATAATTATAAATTTAATGTATAAATATATAATAAATAAATAAAATTATTCGTCGGGCCGGGCTTGGGCCGAGTTTGGGTATTTATATAAAAACTAAACCCGATCCATAAATCTTTGAGCTTTGACGGGCTCGGGCTTAGGTTCGGCCTGGGCTTTTTTAGAAAATAAGTGTTCAAACCCTACCCGTTGAAGCGGACTCAGATCGGGCGGATAACCGGGCCCGCGAACAGGTCTACTTCCAACATTTCAACCACCACTTCTTCCACCCCCACAAAAACATCCACCATTTTCTTCACATCAATCCACTCTACCATCACTTCCTCCACCTTGTCACCACCACCTCCATCATCACATCCTTTACCCCGCCACTATTACCACCACTTACCCCACCATTACTACTATTACTACCACTTCCTCCACCCACCACCATTACCACCACTTCCTCCACCCACTCACCCACCATTCTCTTTCATTTAAATCTCTTCTACCATTATCACTATCTCGTTCACCATTGTCGTCACTACTATCTCCACCCTTATACACTGAAGCCACTACCACTATCTTCATCACCACCCCATGCGTCCTCCACCGCCACCGCTTTCACCATCTTCTTCTCCCCATCCAATTCCGCCATCACATATTGATATCAAGGCCCATTAAAGACCCAAGCCCATTAGAAGATCCAAAAACCACACAGGCTAAACTGATGAACACCTCGGCGCCACTCCGCGCCGAGACCATGTCAGCGAGACATCTCGCCGAGGTATTACCAAATTAAATA
>CATIWQ010022927.1:0-70358 GCA_949673415.1 Euphorbia schlechtendalii | reverse complement strand
CCTATCCATTGTGGATTGAATCAAAGCCTCTCAAACAATCACATTGAAGAGATGCAATCTTTCAACAATGAATGTGACTCTTCGTTTGGATAGACACAACCCTTCAAACTCTATAAATAGGGCTCCAATGCCAACCAATTTTGTATGCCTTCAGTGCAATAAAGGAAGTGCAGAGAAAAAAGGGTTATGTACAGTGTGTGTGTGTGTGTGTGTATAGTTAGATTCGCTACGTACTTAAGCCTTAGCGAGAAAATGTTTAAGTGATTCGAATCCTTGTTTCGATCACTAGATTTCTCTATATTCTCGAGCGATTGTTGTATAAGTGTACTTACAAATCACTTATCAATAAAATTTTTCATTCTTCAATATTCGTTTATTCGATATTCTCAAAGAATAGCATCCTAGCAGAGGTTCTGTACGAGCCGAGACCGAATTCAAAGCAGAAGCAGGAATTGCGGGAATTGATGACTCCCATTAAAGAGTGGATACGGTTTGATCAACTTAAGCTTTCACTTGCATACCTTACAACTTTGCTTTGCTTTCTACTTATACTTTCTATTTCAAAGTTTATGATATGTCTATGTGTCATAATGCGTATTTCGTGTTAAGTCTTTTATGTTAATCAAGTTATATGCGTTGGCGTTAATTTTAAGAGTAGTTTAAGGGTTAACAATATCATGTATAATTACTAGATCTGTAATATAAAGCTATTTAGTGAGCCAACATTTTTGGAATGGTAACTGGCTAAATGTGGCTATGTGAGAGCGACCCGTACTAAGCATAGTATTGATGTTGTCCAGGTTTATATGATAGTCTTAATTTGTTTGCGCTAGATCTAGAAAAGTCATTTCATGTGTTGCTCTGTGGCGAATAATTGAACATCTGAGTGTGTTGAACCGGTTTGTTAGATTAATCTAAAGTGTCGTAATATCTTTGTTGAACTTGCATATTTTCTTTGCCATACTTGTTCGTAGTGAAAATTTATGTATTTAGAGTCTCTCATCTATCACATCTATATTTACTCAACTTTTCATTCTAACCCTCCTATCCAAAAATATCAATACATATTATTTTCTTTTCTTTATCCTTTTTCCCTATTTGATCTTTAGAACTAGTCCTTCCTTGTGGGATCGATATCTTTTAAAACTACATCATAACTGTATACTTGCAGTTATCATCATTTTTCTATTTGATAAAGGGTATTGACAACAACTATATTTCACATGAACAAGAACAAGTTTTTGGCGCTATTGATATTTAGCCAAACTCTTTGCGTAAAAGTTATTAAACTTATCAGTAGAAAAGTGGCGAACACCCATTCAGGTCTTAGGCGTCACAGTTTCTGTTTTAAATTTATTGGTCTGGTTCGAGGGTCGGTTAGGATATGGTGCTTTGTGATCTGCCTGCCTACCCCGGGCATGTCCTCGTATGACCAAGCGAAGGATACGACGTAACGTCTAAGTACATTTATTATCTATCCTTTTTCATCAAGAGTCAAATCATTGGAAATTATCACCATTTTTGGTTATTCATTCGTACCCAGGTTAATTTCATTTAATGATGCATCATGTATGTTAAAGACATTATGCGTATGATCACATGAATGCATCATGCTATCTGGCAGAACATCAAACAAGTAAGCAAAATCACTGTATTTCATTGAATTGGCCTCATAGGCAAAATTGTCAAAAACATCTGAAATGTTCAGAATTACATCATCATTATTTTCATCCTCCACATGCGGAGGGCCTTCAATTGTTGCAGTGGGAGCATCAGGAGTTGCTTCATCCTCCAGGGTGATCTGAGCTAGCTTTTCTGTCAAGAAGTTTGATAGTGTTGGATACAGCTTGATCTCTAGCATCGCCTTTCTTCAACAACTTGCTGATGGCCTTTGTGAAAGCTACAACTGCATCCTCAAGTGTCTCCTCCTTCTCGGGTTCTGTCAATTCAGTGGTGGTAATCTCCATGGCAAGAATTGGCTCTTCCTTAGATGATAAGGGCTCCTCAGGTTGGTCAATCAGTTTGCCAGCGGTGAAATCGAACACATCATTGAAGATTTTGAGCCCTTTAACTTCTTCCCCATTCAGAATGGATGATTCAGGCTACCCTAGATACGCCTTACTCCCTTCAGGTTCACAGATACTTACCATGTTGCAAAATAAGGGCCGCTTATGCTTATATATTTTTCTATCTGGGGTAAAGCCCAAGCCTAGCCCAAGTGTGACTAGAACAAGGTCAATAGCTTTGATGATCCCTTGATGGTGCTTCCCTAGACCTCTCTTCCTAGGATGAAACCCTATTTCGTAATTTGATTTTTCAAACTTTTGGGGAAAAAACGATACCCCTTTTGAGTTCTACGCTCCTTCTTGCTTCCTTCTATAGTCACTGCCACCCTCAACCCTTATGCTGGTCTCTCCTCAAATGTCACGGTCGCTATAACTAACTCCTCATCCACCTCGATAGTTATTAGGTGCCCATTATGAATGAGCTTAATCTTTTAGTGTAAGGTGGATGGGACTATCGCCAGTGCATGAATCTAGGGTCGGCCAAGCAGTAGTGAATAAGTCACTAGAATATCCAGTACAGTGAACTTTACTCTAGAGGTCACCCCTCTTGCACTGACCTCTACTTTAAAGACTCCGATCACCCCTCTCTTAGAATCATCATATGCCCAAATTACAATGTCAGACTTTGTTCGCATATCCTCTTGTAGTCCTAGATGAGGTAGGACTCTGAGTGGGCATAGGTTTAGGGCTGACCCATCATCAACCATCACACAAGGAATTGACCAATCAAAGATTCGCACCCTGATAAATAGTGCCCTGTTATGTACGCCGAGTTTTTGCGATAATTATGGCTGATCGAATGTTATGGCCGATAGCTGGTAGGGAGTAATCCCTTCCCCGATTGCTACACACATTTCAATAATCGAAGTTGTGGACTTCGCAAGCATTTCCATCAATTTCTTCACCAGCCCCATCCTATGCTTCTACGATATTTCAAGCAACTTCTGAATGCTCAATTTTACTTGAATTCCCTTCAAAAGGTTTACTAGGGGTCTATATGTAGCTCATCCTCATATATTTTTAGGGGAAGTGGTGGTTCAGGCTGGTCCCAAGCAACCTCATCGAGAGTCGAATTATTTAGCTTTACAGCTTCCTCTCTCCTGAAAACCCTCCCACTACGAGTAACTCTCAATACCCCATCCTCAATCACTCTTGTTTCAGTAGGAGTCACCCACGGGTACTGATCATATTCGTTGTTGGATTGGACTCGAGATCCCTTCAGTTGATAAGCATCCAGATTGATGGGTTTCTTCCCATAGACTATAGTCTCACCCTCGACTGAGGTTCCCTCATCTGTCTTTCTCTTCCATCTAGATTTGAGTATATAGGCATCCAGGTCGATATGTGCCTTCACTAGGGTTTCTCCAAAGTCAACCTCTCCCATAGCTCTTTAGGGCTCCACTGAAAATACATCTGCTAGAGGATCCTCTTCCATGCCATCCCCTACTTCAGTCACTATGTTTACTCCTAGGTTGGACCTTGACAGCATTACGAGTACAGAATTGGTAGGTATTCCTAACCCTACCGCATGGACATTACGAAGTCCAATTGTTCATCCTCTATCAAGATGGTGGGCATGATATGATAATTCATCAAAATCTAGGATTTTCAATCTTGACAGGTGGTAGTGATACCAGTTGGTCGATCCTTCTACCATCAACTAAACACCAGCCTGTTCGGCTGGTCTTGTATACATTACCACGTAAATGAACATCCAACGCTTTATGTATTGGTGAGCGACTCACCATCCCTTTGTTTGCTTGTGAGTAGATCTTGTTTGCTTTGTTTCGGGGGCTCCTAGAATGCAAACTCTAACTGGAATTCTGCAGCAATGTAATTCCAGGTGCCATTCATTTGTTTAGACTGTATATCATACCATTGACTCGCCACTCCTACTCATGGAAACATTGTTGCTATCATGCTCACCGACAAGCCTTATGGATGGTACAAGGTATAAAATTTAAAAAGATGGGAATACAGCATGTCATTCCCATCGAATACGGACATGTCAGCTAAACTAAAATTGGCCCTCGAGATCTCCTCCCTAATCCTGACTTCTTGATCGCTCAACTACGACTTAAGAATATCCATTACATCATCCGAGTATATACCTAACTCGATTACCATAACGTACTGGTCTTCCTTACTGGCTGGTACTTCTCCTAACAGATCCATCCCTATGTGAAGCGATGTAGGTTTCTTGCTAGTAAAAACTACAATCCAGCAAGGTTGATCTCAAATGCCTGAATCTTGCCTCTAAAGCCTCGGTGACTCGACTTTCCCTCTAAAATCTTCAAAACATTATTAAGATCCCTTCCTGATCTAATCATCATCACAAATTCCCCAAGCCCTTTAGGCACACACTTCAGAACCTTCTCCTCCTCTAGCCCATAGTTAATCATTCCCACCTTTAACTCAAAATTTAGCAAAGGGTTTGTTTTACTACTCAATTTAAGTGATGGTTCATGAATGATCTTATCATCCACTAGCTTCTAGATAGCCTTCAACAGCTCCTTATAGTTATTTGTTCGGTGCCCCATAGCTAATGGTAATGGCAGAAGTTGTACTTGTCCTTGGGCTTGGGAGGGACATGCTTTTTCAAACTTTCCATCTGCTTAAGCTCCTGTAGCTTGGTAAATAGAAATCCTAGGTTGGTTGTGTAAGGGGAGATGCCATGATACTCCTCCTTGGATAATTGAATAGTAGCTACCTTCTCCTCCTGTACTAGTTGTACTACCAGCTGCTTTGCCTCCACCTACACGGGGTTGGATTCACTTTTCTTATACCAGTGCTTGCTGGTTGGTTGCTCTCACTACCTCCTCTATAGCGTCGTAATGCTCTATCTTTTTAGCTCAAACAAACACTTCCTGATAACTGTGGAAGGTTTCTGACCCTAGTCTTTTATGATAAGATGGAAATGCGCCATCTAGAAGCCTAAAGATCATTTCCGGTAGACTCAGATGAGACTGCAACCTAACTTGCATAACCATCTAATTCTCAAAATAAGGCTTGAAGCTCTCCCCTTACTTCTACCTCATTGCTTCCAAATTCTGCACCGTAGTGACCATCAAGGTGTTGAAGCCATAGTGATCTACCATCGCTTGGGATAGGCACGCCTAATCATAAGAAATGTCCATGGCTAGATGATTATACCATGCATTTACAAGGCTCCCAAGCATAACAATGAACAGCTTGGCCATCATACGATCACTTATCCTTAAAGCCCTCATCACATTTTGATAGTGTGCTAGATGAGCATGAGGGTCCATATTGCCCATGTATTTATCAAATTGGGGCATTACAAAGGTTGATGGCAACATGTCATCATCTCTGACTACCTACTATGTTGGGATACCCATTTACCCTTAAGCAATATGTCCACCATAGATGGCCAAGAACTACTGCCATAATTCTGCCATCCCCGGCTGCTGGAAGATGTTGTTCAATGTTCCCAAGTAAGCACCACACTGAGTCCCTGGATTGTAGTATCCTTGACCCTGGAACATCTGAGAAGGCACACCCAACTTGGAATAGGAGGCTGAGTCAGGATGTAGCTAGCGAAGGGTTTAATCTCTGTCCACCCCACTATCCTTGGTGCAAAAGAGGTCTAACCCAGTTGCCCCGGGAAGAATTGGTCACCAACTTACGGCTGAGAAGTGTTTCCAAATTCATAGCAGTTCTGACCAACCTATGGATGGCCTTGCCCCGCACCAAAATGGTAGTAAGCGGGAGCGATTATGTTGGAAGCTGGGAAAATCGTAGTAGAAGAGGATGGTCCCCTAGGCAGAATTGTACCATCGGCGTTTAGATTGGGCAAGACATCATTAGCCCTCTATTTGGGCTGTCTAGTTTTGGTGCACCGGTTGATAAGTGATGTAAACTAGTCTCTGTTAGCAAAGACAATCATTGTTGTAGCAATCTTGGAACATACCATGATTGATTTGCCTATGGGTTCTGTCCTGGCCTGGTGGAATACATGGATTTGGCTTAGGATCAAAGTTGTTAAAGATTGGTAAAGTTGCAAAGAAGAGACATGAGGAAAAAGACATGTCCCGATCGTGACAACTATTCATGGTCGCAACTTGTTACTCTTCATAAATAGAAAGTTATAAATCATTATTCACAATCGTGACATGTAATTCACGATCGCGACTTGTGATGATTATTGGTTATATCTTTTCAACTACCAACCGCCAGATAACAACAATGAACCGCCATCAACTACCAACCGAAAAGACACCTTTTGGAAGTTAACCAATCATGAAAAGGTGCCTTTCCATTGTGGATGAGTATGAATCTTTGCATCCAATCATATTGAAGTGATGCAACACTTCGCCAATGGACATAACTCTTAGTTTGGATAGACGCAACCCTTCGTACTTTATAAATAGGTTTCTAACTCAACCATTTTCGTGGTGTAGGTGTAGAGAGAGTGCACGTGGTGCATGGTTATGGCATAAATAGAAGGCATTGAATGATAGTATACGTGTATAGATAGAGAGTGAAAATATCTAGATTTCACTACTTTCAAAGTCTTAGCAAGAAAAATGTATAAGTGATTCGATTCCTATTTCGATCACTATATGTCTACACAAATTCGAGCGTTTGTTGTATGAGTGTAATTGCAAAGCACTTATTAATAAAAATTTTCATTCTTCAACATTCTTGTATTCGAGATTCACAAAGAATAGCATCCTAGCGGAGGTTCTATACGAGTCGAGATCGAATTCAAAGTAGACGCAGGAATTGCGGGAATTGATGATTCCTATTAAAGAGTGGATACGGTTTGATTAACTTTAGCTTTCACTTGCATACCTTACAACTTTACTTTGTTTTCTGCTTATACTTTCTATTTCAAAATTTATGATATGTCTATGTGTCATAACGAGTAATTTGTTTTGCGTCATTTATATTAATCAAGTTATATGCTTTTGAGTTAACATTAAGAGTGATTTCGGGGTTAACAAGATTGTGTATAGTCACTGGATCTATGATTATAACACTGTTTAGTGAACTATCATTTTTGGAATGGTAACTTGCTAAATATGGCTATGTGAGAGCGACCCGTACTAAGCATAGTAATATTGTTATCCAGGTTCTTATAAGTGTCATAATTCGTTTACCCTAGACTTAGAAATGGCATCTCATGTGTTACTTTGTGGTGAATTATTGAATATTAGGGCATCTAGAACCGTAATTGTTGAAGTTATCTAGTGTACAAAATATTCTTGATGATTTTGCACGTTTTTCTCTACTAAACTTGTTCTTAGGGAATATCTTTATATTTTACATCTTCTCTAGTCTATTCATACATCTATCCATTCATCTGTCTATCAGCCAACCCCTCCAATCAAATTATCTACTTTCATTTACCCCGTAACTCTAGTTGGTCTTTAAAACCGAATCCCTTCCTTGTGGGATCGATATCTTTTAAAACTACATCGAAACTGTATACTTGCAGTGGTCACTATTTTTCTATTTAACAAGTGGTATTGACAACACCTGTTCATATTTTGAACTTTTTATCTTGACGATAGAAAAGTGGGGAATAAGGTTTTTGGCACCGTTACCGAATTTAAGTTTATCGAAATGAGTATAGTCAAAATCTTACGATGAAGTTTTTGGCATTGTTGTCGGGGAAGGCAAGTACGTTCTAGAGATTAAATTGCTGGAGAATGAGCAATTATATCTATATAAAAAAATTATTATTTATTTCTAATTTTGTTTTTAGATTTTAAAATATTTATATTTTATTACTAACATATTTTTCTTGCTTATTCATTGAATTTTCTTTCTAGCGTGTACATGCCAAGTATGCGCAGTTCGAGAGAAAGTTTGGCATCTTTCGAATTAGAAATAGAACTAGTTGGTAGGACAAGGAAATGGAGAAGTAAGAGATAAAAAAGAAGGATGGCTGAAGAAGATCAACCACAGAATGATCAGCCTCAACCAAGGCTCATGGATTATGTTGTTCCGACCATCAAAGGTAACAATCAGGGAATTGCTAGACCGCCAATTAATGCAAATCAGTTTCAAATCAAGCCAGCATTACTTTAAATGATTAGCAATAATGTGCAATATTATGGTCTACCCAATGAAAATTCGAATGCTCACATTGCAAACTTTCTAGAAGTCTGTTATACTTTCAAAATGCATAATGTTCCTGATGAAGCAGTTAAACTTCGCTTATTCCCATTTACACTCCATGATAAAGTGAAAGTTTGGTTGAATTCATTACCCCGAAATTCAATCACCACTTAGAATTAATTAGCCCAAGCTTTTCTGACTAAATATTTCCCTTTAGACAAAACAGCAAGACTCAATAAAGAAATCACTTCTTTTACTCAAAAGGATAGTGAATCCTTGTACGAAGCCTGGGAATGTTATAAGGAACTTTAGTGTGTTTGTCCTCATCATGGTTTACCCAGAATGTGATTCTGCAAACTTTCTACAATGGAATAAATCATGCTACAAGAGGAGCGATTGATGCTATGGTTGCGGGATCTCTTATGAAGAAAACTAGTCAAGAAGCCTTTGATCTGTTGGAAGATATGGAAAATAACAACCAGTGGAGAGAGCACAAGTAAGTACTACTACTCCTACTAATTCGCATGCTACATCTACATCTTCTAGTTCAATTAAAAAGGTCAACGAATTATACACTATTTCTGTTATGCAAGCGCAAATATCTGCATTATCTCATAAGATAGATAACATACATATAAATAAAAGTAAGCCTTTGACATGTGAAAATTATGGTCAAATCGGATACACTACTTTTGAGTGTAACTTTAATCCATGTGTAGAGGAACAATTAAGTTATGTTCAAAGTCAAGGGAATTCTTATGGCAACAATGGAAATAATTATAGGAGTTCTAATTAGAAGTATGGTGATAATCAACTAAAGAATTATCAGAGTACTGATATAATAGAGTAATTAACAAGTAAGATAGACAAGTTTTTGGAAGGAGTTTGTAATAAGCAATCAGAGTCTGAGGAATGTTACAAAAAGTTAGAGAATAAGATAGATCAAATGTTTAAAAATCAATCATCTTCCATTCATAATTTGGAGATTCAAGTTGGACAATTGGCAAGTGCTATTCCATCTAGAGGAAAAGGCCATTTATCTAGTAACACAGAAGGAAATCCTAAGGAAAATGTGCATGCTATAACCCTTCGTATTGGTAAATTACTAGATACACCAAATCCTTCGAGTATGCTTGCCAATGATGTTGTTGAAGTGCCGGATGAATATCCGAGTAAATCAAATGATAAAGCCGGAGAGGATGAACAACCTCAATCTGGAAAGGTTGATCCCCCTCAACCACCATTTCTACAAAGAATGAAGAAGAAGAATGAGGATAAGCAATTCATCGAGTTCATCAACAAAAATAAAGGTCTAGAAATCAATATTTCATTCATTGAAGCCATTACATAGATTCCTAAATACGGTAAGTTTATTAAAGAACTTTTATCTAGTAAACATAGTTTAGAAGGAATATCGAAAGTATCTTTAACTGAAGATTGTAGCAAAATAATAACTGCTACAATGCCCACTAAACTTAAAGATCCTAGAAGTTTCACAATACCGTGTAAACTTGGAAACATTTCTTTCCCAAAATGTTTATGTGATCTTGGGGCTAGTATAAATCTTATGCCTTTATCGATCTTCAAAAAATTGAAGCTTGATGATGAAGTTAAAAGGACAAATATGGTCTTACAATTGGCTGACTAGTCTATTAAACGTCCTTATGGTATAATAGAAGATGTGCTAGTTAAAGTGGATAGATTTGTTTTTCTAACAGACTTTGTTGTGCTAGATTTTACATATGATGAAAAATGTCCTATAATCTTAGGAAGACCTTTTATGCATACTGGTAAAGCATTGATAGATGTGTTGGAAGGCAAAATTAAGTTAAAGATAGGTGACGATACTGTTGAATTTAACATGGATAAGGCTAATAAATACCCAATGGATGATGATATATGCATGAAAATTGACTTGATTGATGCTCTTGCATCCAAGAAGTTGTTAAGTTGGATTTCATCCATGAATATGAAGTCAAGGGGTTAAAAAACTATATTGATCTCTAAATCTGTTATGTTTTCCTACAATATATATATATATATATACACACACACACACACATACATACATACATATATATATATATATATAGTATATTTTTATTGTTTTATGTATTTTAAGTTAGTATGGTTTTCAAAATAAAAGAAAAGAAATTTTTTTTTGGATTTTGAATATATCGTGACCGTGATATGTATCGCGCTTGTGAATTAAGTTTTCAAAACTTTTTGTTTCTGTATGGGGAAAGTCACGATCGCAACTATCTTTCGCGATCATGGCTGGTGCGATTTTACAGCAGTTATTGCTGTAACGGCTCTATTTCTAACGGTTATAAATCATATATATTGTTGAAACAACTATAATTACCCAATTTCCTATATATATATATATATAACTACTTTTCTAAATGATTTTCATAAATCAATTACTCTTTTACATAATTACAATCTCTTTAAAACAAGTTTTCTTTGTTTTTCCAAATCAAACACAAATCCTTCTTTCAATCTTGAATTCAATGACTCCCAAGAAGTCTGCAGCAACTAAGGGGAAGAACAAATTAGTCAACCAACAAAACAAGTATGGATGCCCTTTTCCGATTTATAGTGAAGAAGAAGTTGAGCGATACTTGATGATTAAGAGTTTTGATATCTAAGGTACACTTTTCTATGATCCTACTTTTGCGATTGACGCTGGAATTCATGAGGAAGTAGAAGAGTATTTTTTTCTCTATTTGGATTGGAGAAATTTGTAAATATGCATTTTCTGTTTACTGTGGGATGGGTCCTTGATTTTTTTGTTTTTGTAATGGAGGATGGGAACTTTTTTAATAGGAAATTTAGGAATGAAGGGGTGGAATATAAGTTTAGTTTAATGGATTTGATTAAGTGGTGTAATTTGGGTGAAATTTTTGAAGAGATTGAAAAAGAAGAAGATTATAATTTAACGAATGTTTGGACTGAGTTAACGGGATTAGATCGATACGATGTCAAAAACTCATCCAACAAGAACATTCGGAGTAACAACCTTCTTTACCTTCATAAGTTTATTTCTCAAAGTCTTTTCTTCCGACACGAAACTACTAAAGTGTCGATGAAAGACTTGGTTATATTGGAGTGCATGGTATCGCAATTACGATCAAAGTTTCCTATGTACATATTGGAGTCCACCACTAGTCTTACTACACATAAGAAGGATAGAGTTGGAGGTGCAAATACGATTTGCGAAATTATTTTGGGGGTGAAGAACCAACTACCATACCAATGCAGTCGAAAAGAGAGATTTATTTTTATGGGAGGAGCATATATGAAGAGAGTAGGATTGGTCAAAGAAGATGAAGGAAGATTTGCGTTTCTACTGTATGGGGTAAGGGTAAGAAAGCTAAGACCGACAGATGGATCTACTTCTTGATAAAACCAACATGATGAAGATATTGAAGAGGTTCAAATCAGAAGTAGTGAAGCAAGATAAACTTCCGGGAGTACAAATGAAGATTCTTGGAGAGGAAAGTTCATCAAAGATGTCGATCAAGCATGCCTAGATATAGCCTCCATACAGTAAGATGTTTGTCAACTAACAAAATCCAACATTTCTTTGAACCGCAAGTTGAATACATACTTCAGAATGAAGAATTTGGATATCTTGCCAAGTCCTCCAGATTCAAGTTTGGATGATTAGAATGGGTTCAATTTCTTTTTCTTTTATTTTTTGTATTTGTGTGTGATTAGTTTAGTTTTTTGTTTTTAATAAAGTCTCTCACAATGAGGACATTATGTTCTTTAGTGTGGGGGGGCATTTGTAAAAAAATCCCAAAAATCCAAAAAATTACACAATTAAAAAAATTGAAGAATATGAAAAATTTCTTGATTGTGTGTTATTTATATATTATCCATACCTATACTATACTAACATATGTTCCAAGGTTATTATGAGTGTTAGGTATTACAAGTTTTATGTTAGTGCAAACTTCAAACAAAATGTTTTGAGTTTGAGCGCACGTTGAGAGTGTGAGCACTTCATATCACAACATTTAGCATTTGGCAAGGATGAGTGGTGAGTAACATTCAAAAGAAACATTCCAAGTAAGTTTTGATATATTTCAACGCAACATGAATTAGTATAAGTTATATAGTTTTAGTTTAATGCTACCGATAAGTTAGTAGTGGAGTAATATCTAGTAGTGTTCTTACTGTGAGTTTTATATGCTATACTCGAATACATCCTATAAGTATTGAGTGTGTTTAAAGTGTTAGGAAACTATAGCCATAATACTTTGAAAGTGATCAATAAAGGATGAGGGTATTAAGAGAGAAAAATCAAAAGATAGAGAGGATAACCAATGAGTTATGCAAAAGGTGAGGAATGGTATGGAGCAGAAATTGTAACCATTCAATGAGTGAAAAAAGAAAAGTAGCATAGCATGAAAAATGAGTGCAAAGTACGAATCTATACTTCAAAAACATATGCTTAAAAGAAAAAAAATGAGAGAAAGTGGTATGGAGCATAAAATGCAACCACTAAAAAAAGGGGAGAGTGGTATGGAGCATAAAATGCAACTACTAAGAGTGTTTTAGCATTCTAAATTACCTAAAAATACCTTGAGATCAAACTTTCCAAAGTGTGCTTCCTTTATCCTTTATACTTTAAACTATACTTGAGAGAAGGAAATATTCGAACAAGCATATAACACTTATATGAGTATGTGATTCGATTGACCCTACATTAAGAGCAAAGGTATGTAACTAAACTATATAAATTGCACATTATTAATTTTTGGGAAATTTCAAACACTTTACTTGAACTTTATACAACGTGGGAATGTGGTACTCACTACGATAGTCTTTTCGCAAAATGAGGTACGAGCTTGAATACTATTTTATACACTTTTGTTGTGTTTACCTTGAGGACAAGGAAAAAGTTAAGTGTGGGGGTGTGATAAGTGTATAATTACACTTATTATCATGATATTTTCAATTGTAAAACGATATGGTTTAGAGTCATTTTATACTTCATATAAAAGATTTCACGTGGTATGTTATTGTTTTTTATGCAAGTGCAAAGACTAGGGGAATCTTGGGAGTGATATGATCAAAGATGTAATTCTATGTAAAAAGAGTGAAAAAGGTGCCAAAAGATGCATGGAACACAAGGAAATGGCTCAGGATCGAAGTTGTCAAAGATTGGTAAAGTTACAAGAAGAAACATGAAGAAAAGCATTGTTCACGATCGTGACACCCATTTGCAGTCATGACTTATTATTCTTCAAAATAGAAAGTTCTCATCCATTTGTCATGATTATGACATGTAATTCATGCTCATGACTTGTGACAGTTTTATTGGTTATATCTTCTCAACTACCAATCGTCGGATAAGAACGATCAACCGCCATTAACTACCAGATGAAAAGACACCTTTTGGAAGTTAACCAATCACAACAAGGTACCTTTCCATTGTGGATGAGGATGAAACCTTGCATCTAATCATATTGAAGTGATGCAACCCTTTGCCAATAGATACGACTCTTCGTTTGGATAGACGTAACCCTTCGCACTCTATAAATAGGGTTTAAAACTTAACCATTTTTATGTGGTGCATGGTGGAATAAGTAGTAGGCATTGAATGATAGTATGCTTGTATAGATAGAGAGTGAAAATATATAGATTTCGCTATGTTCAAAGTCTTAGCGAGAAAAATATATAAGTGATTCGATTCTTATTTCGATCACTAGATTTCTCCACTTATTCGAGTGATTGTTGTATGAGTGTAATTGCAAAGAACTTATCAATAAAAGTTTCTGTTCTTCAACATTCATTTATTCGATATTCACAAAGTATAGCATCTTAGAGGAGGTTCTGTACGAGTCGAGACTGAATTCAAAGTAGACGTAGGAATTGCGGGAATTTACGACTCCCATTAAAGAGTGGATACGGTTTGATCAACTTTAGCTTTCACTTGCATACGTTACAACTTTACTTTGTTTTCTACTTAGACTTTCTATTTCAAAATTTATGATATGTCTATGTGTTATAATGAGTATTTCATCTTGCGTCATTTATATTAATCAAGTTATATGCTTTTGCGTTAACTTTAAGAATGATTTCAAGGTTAACAAGATTGTGTATAATCAGTGGATTTGTGATTATAATGCTGTTTAGTGAGCAAACATTTTTGGAGTGGTAACTTGCTAAATATGGCTATGTGAGAGTGACCCGTACTAAGCATAGTAATATTGTTATCTAGGTTCTTATAAGTGTCATAATTTGTTTACCCTAGACCTAGAAAAGTTATTTCATGTGTTGCTCTGCGATGAATTTTCGAATATTTGGGCTTCTATAACCGTGTTTGTTGAAGTTATCTAGTGTATGAAATCTTCTTCATGATTTTGCATGTTTTTCTGTACTCTACTTGTTCTTAGGGAATATCTATACAATTTACATCTTCTCTAATCTGTTCATGCATCTGTCTATTCATTAGTCTATCATCCAAACCATCCAAACTTTACATATTATCTTATTTCTTTTGCTCCGCAACTCTAGTTAGTCTTTAGAACTGAATTCCATCCCTATGGGATAGATATCTTTTGAAACTACATTGTAATTATATACTTGCAATGGTCACCATTTTTTTCTATTTGATAAGCGGTATTGACAACACCTGTTTATATTTTGAACTTTTATCTTATCAGTAGAAAAGTGGGGAACAAGGATTTTTGCACTGTTACCAAATATAAGCCTATCGAAACTAGTATAGTCAAAACCTTGTGATTAGATCCTAAACATCATTGGGCTTGAACTGATCCAGATCCTTTTGCATCACGATCATCCAATAATCATCTCCTTCTACATCTTTAAACTTCTTGGGTTCAATCAATGAGATGAAATCTAGATGGCTCATCATTCTACTGAGATGACCTCGCATCATCACAGGATTATGAACATCATCGATGATACTTTGGATAGGGTGATTGCGATGAGCCCTAATCTCTCTTGGAAGACTTAGATCTACGATTGGAGGTTCTACATTTAGTTATTGATGCTGAGCTTGATCTTCTCCTTTGTTGAATTTGATAGAAACATCTTCATCTTCTTTAACTTCCTCAACTTCAGGTTCTTCTGTTGGGTTGGGAAGCACATAAAGTGGCATGCTAAGTGGATTTTCTTGCTGAGTTACTCCTTCATCTTCATTAGATGGTCATCTTTCTAGATTACTAGTTTCATCGAAATAAACATGTGTAGACTCCTCTAATAGGCCAACTCTCTTGACATATATTTTATATTCCCTACTCTTAGTTGAGTGTCCTAGAAAGATACCTTCATCAGCCTTTGGATCAAACTTATCTAGCTACTCCTCTGTGTTAAGAATAAAAAAACTACAACCATATAATCTAAGATGACCAATCTTAGGCTTGTACCCTCGCCAAAGCTCATAAGGGTTTCTTCTCAAGAATTGAGCAAATTAAAACCTGATTCAAGATATAATAGGTTATGTTAAAAGATTCTCCCCAAAAGTACTTTGGTAGATTATTTATCACTCAACATAAAACTAAGCCATCTACAACCCAATATTGTTGAGGATTATATGGAGCAAAAAAGTTGTGGTCAATACCATGTGCTGAATAGAATTCATTGAAATGGAAGTTCTCGAATTTCATGTCCATGATCACTTTGGATTCTATTGATTTTAGTTCCTAGCTTGTTCATTATCCGATTACTGAGTTTGATAACAACCCAAGTGAATCTCGTGAAGTCATCCACAACCCCCAATGAAAATCTTTTTCCACCCATCCTCATAGGCATAACTAGGCTGAATAGATCTAGGTGGAGGAGTACTAACTATCTCTTACTTACTAAATTATTAATTGACATAAATGATTTCTTAACTTGCTTACCAAGCTGGTAAGCTTGTTAGACATGATGTATGCCCTAGAGGAAATTAGGGTATTATGTCTTTATTAGCTATAATGTACAAACAGTTATAGATTATTATTAATAATAATTAAGGCACCTTTGTTGCTTATCAATGCTTTTAACTAATTTATATATCTTGCTGGTATGATATATGTATAGTACTAAATATATATATCTGCACTGATGAGACAAAGTCCATTACCATTTCATAGTGTAAAAGTGCGAGGACATAGTGGGAGGGGAGCTATGTGGTGTGAGAACTACACATACGTGTTACTATGAATAGTCTAAATATCCCTAGTCATAGTATCATTGAGACTAAACATCAATGGAACAAATAGACTATAATATGTATGCTTACTTCTTGGATTAGATCTAAGTAGCCAATCTCATGAGCTGAAGGTGGTACCTTGAGTTAACACATGAATGTATTCAGGTAATACATTGGAGACTGATATAACACAGACACTGGGAAATAACTATATCCATGTGTTGGTGTCATGTCTTATTGTAGTAGCAGTACACGTATCCTCCAACCTGAGATACTGGTTACCTTTTGTAGGAGTTGCTATACTTTAGGTCATATTTATTCATACCCTGGCAATCAAGATGGTACAGGTGATTACAAGTATAGTGATGATCACATGTTGGTAAGCCGAGTAGTCAAGATAGGATCCATCGCTCTTGATATAGTGATATAGTGGGAGATATACCTTAAGGTCCCTTGTTGAAGTGATACAATCATAAACCTCTGATCAAAGTATAAGATTGATAGAATGGGTTTTTAGTCAATCTTGATACATAATGGCTGAGTGGTATTCTTTGTGAACAAGTCTAATTCTAGGATAGTTGCGGCTATTACATGAGCTGACACTTAATCCGAGCTCAATAAATTTGATGGTACTTAACCTGATTAAAGGAGTGTATTGTATTTGTTACTACTGCAGAACCGGATCAAGTCACAAGCACATGAAGTTCTAAGTATTGAGGGATCATATACCTTTGCTAAAAAGCCCATTTGATCTTCTAGAGCTATCGGGTTCCATATTGATCTGGAACATTGAGCCTAAAGGTTTCCGAATGGGAAGCCGTTTAGGTTAACCTCTAGCAACTCATTACTTTGGGATCCTATGATGTCACACATTTTGGGTCTTTATTAGACTAAGTAAAGAACCTATAGACTCGGTCTATACCAAGAAATTCTGGTTGTCGAACTCGTTAGAATAATTATTAATTAGTTGGACCAAATTAATAATTAAAGGGAATAAAGAGAAAATATGGAAAATTGCACAGAGCGGAGCAAGGGAATTTTCCTGTTACGAGTGGGCCCCAAACGAACATGGGTTGTTTAGAGTGGGGCTTATGCGACTGCCTTGCGAGTTGAACAGTTCGGCGGCCGCTAACGTGTGGGGTATATGCCTATACATACTAGTGGGCTGCAAGACTGCAAGCGCTGCACATGACAGTGCCTAACACAGGCTTGTAGTGCTTGCCCGCTAGTATGGTGCGCGGGCAGCCCGTAAGGGCTTACCTTGTGAGAGATCCACGAGTTAGCCCGCGGGTCTTAGTGACCCGCCTGTCTAACCTGCTAGTATGTACGGGCTTAGCCATCCTTGTTTGGATGCTCGAGCTAATGAAGTTCCACCGAATTGCTCTAAGGGAACACCACTACGAAAGAAAGAGAAAGCACACATCAATTGATAATGTTTTAAACATAGATGCTAGGTTTCTTTTATAAGCTTTTTAAACTTAAAAGCATCAATAGAACATTTTAACTTAGATTATATCAATCATGGCATGCTTTGGAGATCTTTAGGTTAATTTTAAGTTTGAAATTCCGCCTTGCAACGTTTGCATGTTCAATTACTGTCTTGATTAATTAGCAGTGATATTAGAGCCTACCTTATGCTATGCATGATTTATTATAATATATTAAAATAATATTTTCTATGAATTGATTAAAGTATGCTATCCATGACTTAGGTTTCAATTCCTGTTATAAAAAATGATGTGATAACTAGATTAAGGCTTTGCTCAAACTTAATCTAGGTGATTATCATATAAATTAGCAATGTTTTACAACATGTGTAAATGCTTTGATTATGGGTCATCCCGTACTTCACTCAATTAAAGAATGAAATCTTTAAATCATAGTTGTCCGTGGTACAATGAATCAAAGTGCCCGTGGTTATTTTGGCAAGGATTGGACTTAGCTTCTCATTCACTTTAAGGGGGCCTTTGCTACTTGGAAATCTCCATCGGTATTTGATTCAAAAGTACCCAAGGGACTTTTATGACTTAGTCAATTTCTAGTATGCAAATTAGATTCTGCATATGGTTTAACAAAAGAGGTTTAAGTTGTTAAATTAAAACTTATAGACATAGGTGCAATGACTTAAACATGGACCTTGTTTATTTTGCATACTATATGGAGTCTTGGCATAATGGAATAATTATGATATACCAGTTTCGAGCATGTTCCCTTACACTTAATAATTCTAAATAGCCCATATATTATTTTCATAATCATATCCATTGTATAAGACCTAGACTAGGATGAGACCAGCAACACCAATAAAATCCATACAATAATATTAAGGCGGTGTATAGTCTTCCTATCATAAGTCATAATACAAACCTTATTAACGAATGTAAGAACATGTACAACATGCCTTCCCTTAACATGTGTTTAGTCATGAGACTAGATGCAGTTAATACCTTAACCAAAATGGGTTTGTTGTCCATATTATTGGAGCTAATGCCAGACTGGAGGCACATTTGAGGAGTCCTACAGTTGGGTATGCATGTCTCAAGAAAAAGAACTCAAATGGATTAGCAATTGCATGAGATGTAAATGGACGGGTTCTAGCCATGGTTATCTTATTGTGGCTTGACCTGCTATAGCATGGGTCATGATGAGTGGCTATGGATGCTACCTACTACGGAAAATTGGTTTGACCAAATTTCCCGAATTTAAATAAAAGGGGTTATTTGAATGTTGAGAAAATAGTAGGAATTATGTTTTTAATTAAAGACCTTATATTAAATGCATGTACATATACTAATGTCAAAACAAATTCTATCTTATATATAGGTTGAATATGATCACTGATGAAAATACTCGCACTGACATTGGCCCTTTTGTTGACATAAAATATGATTTTTATAACTTTAATGAGTGGTTTGAGATTGTAAAGGAGTTCTTCTGAACTACTACCCAGATTATGTTTTGACTGATCCTAGTCTCAAACATCCCGACAAGAATGCTTTAGCATGTGAGATGAATGATTATGAGGAGCACAAGGGAAACTATGAGTTTATCAGAAAACTCATGTTAGACCACATGCTCCCAAAGTACGCACTAGTGTTCAAAGGGTGGGATCTCGCAACCATGATTTATCATGTCAAATCTGTGAAAAGTTTAGAAGATGAACTATTCCACAGTAGATTGCAGGGAGACACCTTAGTAGTAGAGTTAGTTATAAACATTTATGAAAACTCGGAGAAATTAAGAGAGTTCTAAGTTGAGTATAGTGAGCAATCTTTGAAGAAATAGTATTGAGGGTATTACTGAATAAATATAATTATTTCAAGAAGACACTCAGAGAGTGTTCTCCCAACTGTACCTTGACCCAACTTATGGAGTTGCTCGAGATTTATGAAAATGAGTTAAAAAATAAACACAAAGAGCAAGCAAATGTTAAGGACCTTAAGTTGAAGAAACTAAAAGGTTTAAAATTCAAAAGAAAGCTCATGAGGAAGTTATAATTGAAGAGGGGAAATGTTTCTCTTGAAACAAGCTCATCGAATGATGATAGCTGTGGCTCGAATATCTGGAGGTATGTTCATACTAGAGAGTTTCTCTACAGTTCCCTATGAGTCTACTTGGGTATTAGATACTAGTTGTGGTACTCATATCTATACTTTTGTGTAGGGATTGCAGAACAGTAGGTAGCCTATTTTAGTTTTGAACAATTGCTATTATATTCCTACTGTCACTAAGAATTTTTTTTGTTGCGCTTTTAGCAACAGAGGAATTTTAAATTTTATTTTCTAATAATAAATGTCAAATTCAATGTGATAATATTCTTTATGCTTGTGGAATATTTGTGGATGCCATTTACGTTCTAGATACTAAAACTAAAATTCTAAATATGAACATTGTTAAGAAATCGAGATTGGATAATGAGAAATCATCATACTTATGTCATTATCATCTAGGCCATATAAATGAGACTCGCTTAACTAAGTTACACAAAAATGGAGACTTAAGCCCAATGGAATGGGAATCCTATGGTGCATTAGAACCTTGTTTAAAAGGGAAGATGACTAAGAAACCTTTCAAAGGAAAGGGTCAACATACCACTAGTGATTTGGAAATAATACATTCTGATGTATGTGTTCCAATGAGTGTTAAGACACATGAGGGTTTCATCTACTTCATAACCTTTATCGACGATTACTCGCGATATGGTTATCAGTACCTTATGAGGTACAAGTTTGAAAGTTTTGAGAAATTCAAGGAGTTAGAACCGATGTAGAGAAACAACTTGGGAAAAGTATTAAAACCCTTCGATTTGATCGAGGTGCTGAATACTTAAGCCAAGAGTTTTAGGATTCTCTAAGGGATAATGATATTATATCCCATTGGACACCTTCTTATACACCCCAACACAATAGAGTGTTAGAAAGGAGAAATCAAACCCTACTCGATATGGTTCAATCCATGATGAGCCAAGCCGAACTCAACAGACCCTTTTAGGGTTATGCACTTGAGAGCTCAGTTTATATTCTAAATAGAGTACCCTCTAAATCAGTTGATCAAACTCCATACGGATTATGGTATGGTAAGAAACCTGCTCTTTTTCATTAGAGAGTTTGGGGATGTCCTACTTACGTAAAGAGGACAAGTTCAGATAAGTTGGGTACTAAGTCTAACAGGTGTCTGTTTGTAGGTTACCCTAAGGAGACTATAGGGTATACCTTCTTTGATCCCAAGCAACAAAAAATCCTTATGTCTTGAAATTCTCAATTCCTTGAGAAGGAGCATATACTTGCTAAAGCTAGTGGGAGCAATATTGAGTTAGGGACTCAAGAAGATCAAACAAACAATCAATTGATTATACCTACACTAGTTAAACAAGATAGTATAAGCATGGAAAATAACACCGACATTGCATAAGTCAGGTGGGGCTCCAATCACTCCCGAGCGATAAGGGTTTCTCATCACTAATGATAGACATCTCTTCCTTATGGAAGATAATGAGCCCAGGACTTATAAGGAGGCAATGGAACGCTCAGAATTCAATAAATGGCTTACAACCATGAGGTCAGAGATGTACAAAAATCAAGTTTGGAGCTTGATTGATGCTCCAAGTGGGATTAGGCCCATAGGTTGCAAGTTGGTTTTCAAGAAGAAAATTGACATGGATGGTAACATAGTTATCTATAAAGCAAGGTTGGTTGCAAAAGGGTACAATAAAAAAGAAGGCATTGGCTATGAGGAAACCTTTTCACCAGTGGCCATGCAAAAGTCTATCAGGATACTCTTTGCCATCGCTGGTCATTACGATTATAAGATTTGGCAGATAGATGTAAAGATAACATTCCTTAATGGGAATCTGGACAGGGATGTTTTTATGGCATAACCTAAGGGTTTAAGATCCAAGGATTGCTTGAAGGTATGCAAATTGCAGAAGTTTATTTATAGACTTAAGCAAGCTTCAAGGAGTTAGAATATTAGGTTTGATTATTTTTTGTGTCAAATGCTAATGATCCCCGTGTATATAAGAAGGCTAGTGGTAGTGTGATCGTTTTACTTTTATTATATGTCGATGACATATTACTGATAGGAAATGATATTCCTTTTCTTCGGATAGTTAAGTCATGACTGTCAAACAAGTTCTCCATGAAAGACCTTAGAGAAGTGCTTTTATACTTTGTATAAAGATCTACTGAGATAGATCTAGAAGGCTGCTAGGTCTTTCAGAAAGTACATACATAGATAAGATTTTTGCTACATTTAACCTTGAGCAGTCAAGAAAGGGTTATCTCCCAATGTCTCACGAGATTAACCTTTCTAAATCTGAGTTTTTAAGAATACAAGAAGAGATACTACACATGAATGGAATACCCTATGCCTCAGTGATAGGTTCCATCATGTATGCTATGGTATGCACTCAGCCTAATGTCTCACATGCGTTGAGTGTCATGAGCAGATTTCAATCTGACCTAGGTGAGAAGCACTAGACGGCCATTAAAACTATCTTTAAGTACATCGTAGGACTAAGGATATGTTTTTTGGTATATAGAGAAGGTTATCTTAGTTTGAAGGGATACACCAATGTGAGTTTTCATTTTGACAGGGATGATTATAAGTCCTTGTCAGGGTATGTGTTTATGTTAAATGGAGGGGCAGTTGTTTAGAAAAGTTTCAAACATGATACGATGTTGTTTCAACCATCGAATCTAAGTATTTAGCTGCTTTAGAAGTATCTAAGCAAGCCGTCTGGCTTAAGGGATTTATTGGTGATCTTGGTGTGGTTTCCAACATTGTAAATCTAATAGCGGCCTATTGCGATAACATGAGGGTATTGCTCTAGCAATGGAACTATGATCTCGTCATAGAAATGAACATATTCTAAAAAATTACTATCTCGTTCAGGAATGGTAGTCATAAAAGATATAAATTTAGAATACATTCTGACGAATCAGAATCTAGCGAATGTGCTAACTAAGCCATTTACTTAGGATAAACATGACTAGCATGTTAATGGGTATGCATGAAGCACATGGGTAATTGACTCTAGTGCAAGTATGAGTCTGTTAGACATGATGTATGCCCTAGAGGTAATTAGGGTGATATGTCTTTATTAGCTATAATGTACAAATGGTTTCATATTATTACTAATAATAATTAAGGCATCTTTATTGCTTATCCGTGTTTTTAATTAATTTATGTATCTCGCTGGTGTCATATATGTATAGTATTAAATATCTATATCCACATTGATGAGATAGAGTTTATGACTACTTCATAATGTAAAAGTGCGAGGACATAGTGGGAGCTATGTAGTGTGAGAACTGCACATACGTGTTATTATGAATTGTTTAAATATCCCTAGTCATAGTTTCATTGAGACTAGACATCAATGGAATGGATGTGTAAGCTTACTCATTGGATTAGATATAAGCAGGCGATCTCATGAGCTGAAGGTGGTACCTTGAGTTAACACATGAATGTATTCGGGTAATACATTAGAGATCGCTATAAGATATAACTGTATCCATGTGTTGGTGTTATGTCTTATTGTAGTAGCAGTACAAGTGTCCTCAGACATGAGATACTAGTTACCTTGTGTAGGAGTTGCTATACTTAGGGCCATACTTATTCATACCGTGGTGATTAGGATGACATAAGTGATTATGGGTATAAAGATGATCGCATGTTGGTAAGCTGAGTAGTCAAGATGGTATCCATCGCTTTTAATATAGTGATATAGTGGGAGATGTACCTTAGGGCCTCTTGTTGAAGGGACACACTCATAAACCTCTTATCAGAGTATAAGATTGATAAAACGGGTTTCTAGTCAATCTTGATACATAATGGCCGAGTGGTGTTCTTCGTGAACAAGTCTAATTCTAGGATAGCTACGGCTATTACATGAGCTAACACTTAATCTGAGCTCAATTAATTAGATGGTACTTAATCTAATGGAAGGAGTGTATTGTATTGGTTACTACTGCAAAACTGGATCAAGTCACAAGCACGTGACATCCCAAGTATCGAGGGATCATATACCTTTGCTAGAAAGCCCATTTGATCATTTAGAGCTATTAGGTTCCATATCAGTTTGGAACAATGAGCCTAAAGGTTTCCGGATGGGAAGCCAAGTTTAGGTTAACCTCTACCAGCTCAATACTTTGGGATTCTATGAGGTCACAAACTTTAGGTCTTTATCGGACTAAGTAAAGAACCTATAGACTAGGTCTATGTTGAGAATATCTTATTAATTGGTTAGACCGAATTAATAATTAAAGGGAATAAAGAGAAAATACAGAAAAATTTAGCAAAGCGGAGTAAGGGATTTATCTTGTTGCGAGTGGGACCCAAACTAACACAGGTTGTTCATAGTGAGGCTTATGCGGCTAGCCCATGATCTGAATAGCTCATGGGCTACTAGCGTGCGGAGTAAGCCCATGCACGCTAGTGGCCAGCCCTCAAGCATGGGCTTGTGGCCTAACGCAAGCCCATGGTTGTGGCACAAGGTGAGCCCACATGGGTTTGCCCTGTGAGAGATGCATAGGTTAGCCCACGGGTCTTAGTGACCTGCGTGGCTAACCTGGTTGTGAATGGACAACGTTCTACCTGCACATCGCCATGAGGTGTTGGTCCCATGAGATGGGGCATGGGGTTTTAAAAAATGTGGTGTTATTGTTGTGGAAAGGGTTCAAAAGACTCGAGGTTTAAACCCCTAGCCTTTGTTAGATAGAGTCACCACCCGGATCAGCTCTTCTAAGAAATTATGTACAACCTAGATCCGTTAAGCCTAAGCAATACTATAGTATAGAGATTCGAGTCCGAATGAGTTGCTTATTTCATCATTATTTAAGTCATATTAGGTAAGTGGCTACCATATTCCAATATTATAATATCCCATTCTAAATCATTTTCGAGTTATGCATACGGAAGGCAATAAATAAGTGCGAAAAGTAAACACATAGGAAAGTAAATGCGGCTAGTTTAGGTGGGATTATTTACATATTTTGGGGATGGGGGATACAAATTGCCTAAAAAGCATGAGATCTAGGTAAATGAATACATCCATATCGTATTATACAACCGATCTAACAAATACATAATTTTTAACAAGTAGCTAAGAATGTCAGAGTACTAACATTTTATCACTAAGTGATCTTCCACTGTGACCATCCTACTATAATAAGGCTTATTTGCGAACTGCAAGATGAATGGTTTTATCGGTTAGGCTTGGGGTCCCTCCCACATGGAAGCCAAGGTGGTGAGGGAATCAACCATTTTATTCTCCTCTCACGGTACGTGGTGGAAGACACACTTGTCAAACCTAGCAGAGATGCCCCAAACAGCCTCGAAGTATGGTTTCAAAGATTCTTCTTGTATTTCCCAATCTCTGGTGATGTGGTTGATGACTAGTGACGAGTCCCTTGTGATGGAGACACTTTTTCCTTGACCGTTTATAGTGCTTCCAGCCCAAATAGGCACACCTCGTATTTAGTACCATTGTTGTTAACCTAGAATTCGAGCCTCTTAGATAAAGGTATGACCTCATTATGGGAGGTTATCAATAACACCCCTAAGCCTGTCCCATTTCGATTCATTACACCATCGAAGTACATCATCCACTCTTATTGTAATTCCTCCACCATGGTTAACTATTCATCTAGGAATTCAAGATCTTTGACCAAATCGAAATCCAAAGCTTGGTTTACAAGAAATTCAGCCACGAACCCTATCCCTTGATGACTTTCTTAGTTATATACATGATGTCGAACTCAGATAATAATAGCAGCCACCTGGAGAGTTTTTCAGCAAGTCTAGGTGAGTGACAAAGGTATTTCATTGGGCAAAACTTTGCTACTGCCCCCACTTTGTAAGAATGGAAATAATGGCGTAACTTCTTATTGAGCCATACCATTGCCACATATGTCTTCTCCACCAACGTGTACTTGGAATCATGTTCTAGTAGCTTCTTACTCAGATAGTACATAGCATGCTCCTGTACCATCATTACTCCTACAAAGGATTCTTCGATAGCTAGGTAAAGGATTAAGGGCTTCCCTAGAACCGGAGGTTTCAATACTAGTGAGCTGATAAAAAAACTGTTTGATCTTGTCGAATGCAATCTGATATTGTTTATTCCAGATCAATTGTTGCTTCCTTAGTATCTTGAAGATGGGCTCACAGATGGTAGTGAGTAGGGAGATAAACCTATTGACATATTGGAGGGATCCTAGAGAAGATCTTACTTCCTTTTCCATTCTAATAATCGGCATACTTCTGATGGCATTGCTCTTATCCGAATCCATCTCCATTCCCTATTTGCTGATGATGTGGCCAAGAAGCTTTCCAGACGTTACTACAAACACACACTTTTTGGGGTTTAGGCGAAGGTTGTACTTCTTGATTCGATTTAGAAACCTATCTAGGACCCCATAATGTTCTTCTTGAGTGTTCGACTTTACTAGCATGTCATCTACGTAGATTTCGACCTCCTTATATATCAGATTATGTAACAGGATGGTAGGGACTCTCTTGTAGGTTTCCCCAGCATTCTTCAACCCAAAAGGCATCACTTTGTAACAGAAAACTCCTCACTCTTTGATTAAAGAAATCTTGATCTTATCTTCTATAACCATAAGGATTTGGTTGTACCCAGAGAAGCCATCCATGAAGGAGTACATAGCAGCCTTGGAAGCACTGTCTACCAAGACATGAATGTGAGGTAACGGGAAGTCATCCTTTGGCGAAGCCTTATTTAGGTCTCTAAAGTCCACACATACCCAGACCTTTCCATCCTTCTTTGCCACCGGGATGATGTTGGCATGCCAAGTCTGCTATTCGACCACTTCCAGGAATTAGCCTCGATCTACATAGCTACCTCTATCTTGAATTTCTCTGCCCACTCAGGTCATAGCCTTCATAGCTTTTGCTTCACCGGTTTGAACTACAGGTTAGTGGGGATCCTATGCTCTGTGGTTTCCCTGTCAACTCTTATCATGTCATCATACAACCATGCAAATGCTACCACATGTTATTTAACTATCCGTGTCATTCTTCCTTCTCCATAGAAGTCAAATCCTTAGAAATAGTCACCACTCTTGGTGATTTGTTTTGTACCTAGATTTATTTCATATAATGATGCATCATGTATGCTAAAAACTTTATGCGTATGTTTAAAAAAATGTATGTTTCCATCTAGCTAGACATTACACAAGTAAGCAAAGTTCAGATTCATTGAATTAAATGCTGCATAGGATAAGTTGTTTACATCATAAATGTTCGATATGTCAAAGATTACATCATTTATTTCCTCTTCCACAGGTGAAGGGCCTTCTTGGGTGAGGGGAGCCTTAAGAATGTTGCCATTACCTTGGGTGGATTTTAGAACAGGAACCGGATCTTCTGCCTTCGTGGATTAGAGCTTCATCTGCTATATCTCCTCCATGATTGTCCTCATTGCCGCTATCAGGGAACTTCCACTTAAACTTTCACCTTTAATCTACTTAGTATTCATGAGTGCTGACAGGACCTTGGTGATCGCTTCCAATGCTCCTCTAATGTCTTCATGGTCAAGTTCCGGTTCAGGTTCAGGCTCATCTTCTTGGAACATCTTGGCTTTGCCCGTATCTTTGGCCGAGCTCACCTTTAGGACTAGAGGATTATTTTAGGCATCAATGTCATCATTAGTGACTGCAGTGATGAGAAGGTAATTCTCAAAGTCTAACACATTGTTAAAAATCTTGAAACCAGGGACTTCTCTGCCACTCGTGATCAAGGGTTCAGCCTCTCCCCTATATTGCTTCTTCCCTTCTATTTCGCATACGCTCACCTTATTGTAGAAGAGAGGCCTCTTATGCTTGTAAATCTTACTCTTCAGAGTAAAGCCAAGAGCAAATTTTGGAACCAGCGAGAAAGAATTGATGACTTCAGTTACACCTTGGTGTTATTTCCCGATGTCTTTACCAGGTACATATCCCTGGCACTTCATGATCTGCCTAAGCTATTGAGAGAAATGGCGATATCTAATGGGAATCTACCCTTTCTTCTTCCCATCGGTCAACATGGCAATCTAAGTCTACAGAATACCTCCTCGATAAAGGCTGCTGCTGCCATGACAGACTCCTTATCAGCCTCAATGGCTACCAGCTCCCCTTGATGAATTAGTTTGATCTTCTAGTGGAGGGTTGACGGGACAACCCCTAAAGCATGTATCCATGGCCTTCCCAGGAGCAAGGAGTAAGAGACCTGGAAGTCGAGTACAGTGAACTTGACTTTAGAAGCCACACCATCACCTACGTAGTAACTCCTCGAAAGTTGTGAAGTGATGGGTGGTAAGATGATTCTCGTATTTTGAACGAGCTCCTTCTATCATCAATCTTACTAGGATTTCTTCAGAAGGATTCCTCTTAATCACCACTTGTATCACCATCCACTAGCAAGCATATTCCTAGAAGGGTTCGTACTACCCTTATTAACATGTTAAAAGTTCCATGAATTCTATTGGCCACTTCTCTTCGTGCATGAAGTCTCTTTTAAAGGCCCTAGATATGCTTCTCCAGTCTTTCTTAACCACATCTGGCTAGTTCATATAATAGTCACTAGACACAACCATTAACAAACAAGGGAAGAAGATGGCTAGCTTTTTATCGGAGAGGCCCTAGGCTCACAAAAGAGTCTCTAACTTCATCAAGGGAAAGGATGGCATGTCACTATCTTTGAAAATCGGCATCCCACATAAATTGGCACAAGAGCATGAGCATGGCGCTATTTCGGGGATTCCCAAAGCCCTTTGCCCCTCTTCTAATTGGGCCATGGCTCAGCCTGAACCGATCATCATTATGAATTCCCATAAGGCCTCGCTTTCACACATGATGGCCACTCTTCCTTTCTTAAGGGCTGGCCCTCCTTTGACCTCCACCAGCGTTTATTTTTTGTCTGAGAGAATCTATGGGAGTTCCTTGAACAATTTCCCTTTCAGCCGTACTTTCTACAATTGGGGCCCTACCAAGGTTCACTTTAGCGATCATTTCTGGTACTTGGTCTGATGCCATGCCTGATCCTACCATGTTGATCTGCTACCTATATTCCCTAAAAAATTAATCTAATCTTGCAGCCATGTCGAACAGACTTTCAAAAGTACAGAGCTCCATCGGACTAAGACATTGTTTGTATAGTATCTGGCCATGTTGATTAGCATCTATACCAAGATGTGCTCTTCTGGTATATATTGTATGCGGACTTGAATATTCATCCAGCGCCAGCTATATTTCTTGAAAGACTCATAGTTGTTCTGGATACAGGCCATTAGCTCCCTCCGGGTGGGTCTGGGTCTTTGCATATACACAAAGTCTTTAATGAGGGCTTCAGAGATGCACCTCAATGTCCCTGGTTAATTCCCATACCATTCTCCAACAGCCTCGAACAATGAGCACAGGAATAGCTTAGCCACTTCGGAATTGGGGAGCCCTTGCGCTCCAATGAAGGTCTCAAATTTGATAATATGAAAGGCGGGTGAATCCCTTTCGTCGTATAGAGGTATTCCACATAGGATAAATCTAGGACCTGAACAAGCCCCAGAGGTATGAAAATTAGCAACAACGCTTGTTCCCCCAACTTGACTTGGTTGAGCCGGGCCCTTTCCTCGATTTGACTAGGATATCATGTTAAATACGTGGTTGGATGGTATGCCTGACCCTACCATTATAACATTTGGTAGTAAACTTCAGAATTCCACATCTACCTTTAATGCCACCTCAATAAGTTCCCCGAAGTTTTCATATTCGTGCGAGTTGAGGTGGTGGTGGAATTTGGGCCGCGCTCCACTAAGAAAGATCCCTGTTAACATGATCCTCTCCAGTTTCTTCTTAATCCTCGACATCCACCATGAGCTATACTCCTTGAACATCTTATCCTCATCTTGAATGCAGGCTGCCAAATCTATCATGTTGGCCTTGGGCTTCTCCATGTATAAGAAATCTCTCTTCAAAGTGTGGGAGATCGGATGTAAATTACTCATGGTAGAAGGAGACTACAAGTACCAATCTCCAACTATTCTTGATAATGGATATGGGAATAAGGTTGCTAACATATCATCAAAAAGACCTTGCGCTCTTGTCAGAGTCTCGTACTTGAAGACATGGAAATTTGGGGCATCATGCTAGTCGTATATAGACATCCTGCATAGCCTGAACTTCAGGCAGTGACAACTTTCAATCTTGTCCAAGCTGTACAAGATCATTCCCAATTCTAGGTTTGTGCTCATGTAACAGGGATCGATTCTTGATCTGATCATCATTACATATTCTTCTACTACTTTCTCAAGGCATTGCTAGATGACCTCTCCTTCCATTCTTGAGTCTATCATCTCCACCTTGTCTTCGAACTGAGGAAGGGGGTTGTTTGTCATACTAGGCTTTAATGCAAGCTCTTCTATCACTCATTCATCTATCAACTTATGGATAGCCCTCAAGAGGTCTTTGCAATTGTTGGTCCTGTAGCCGGCCATCACGTGATAGTGGTAGAAATTGTTATTATCCTTTGGTTTGGGCAGAGCCCAGGGCTTCACGCTCTAAAACTTCTTCAAATCCCACAATTTGGTGAAAAGGAATCCCAAGTTAGAGGAGTAGGGAGAGATCCCATGATATTCTTCCTTCTGTAGGCGCACTGATGCCACCGTCTCTATTTGCACTACCTACACCATCGTCTGCTTCTCCTAAGGTTGGGAAGAGGTGGGTGTTGATGAGGACCCTATGTCAACCTTCTTATACCAAGTCCTACTAACTAGTGTAGTTGGTGCCGCATTCATGGCCTCAATCCTCTCTAGCTTTTCAACTTTCTCGATCACATCGGTGTGGGATGGGAAAGTGTCCATGCCTAGATGATTTTCGTATGCTGGTAAGGCCTCATCTAAGAGTTTGACAATCATCTTGGAAAGGCTGAGGTAGTCATTCAACAACACTTGAGTTTTCATCCACCGGCCATAGTAGGGCTTGTATAGTTTGCCAGGCATCTGTTTAACGGCTTCTAGATTTTGCATCATTATTTTCATCTAGGAGTTGAATCCGTATTGTTCCACCAATGGCTTCGACAAGCGGTCCCAATATCCCTAAACTTTTAGGGGCAAGTTGTTATACCATTCATTAGCCAGCTCACCTAGGGTAGCAATGAACAATTTGGCTAACATCCTATCTAAAATCCTCCTAGCACTCAACACCATTTAATAATTTGCCATATGGGATCTAGGGTTCCCCTCTCCCCTATACTTTACCAACTCTGGCATGAAAAATTTGTCCGGAAGCTAATCTTCTTCGTGTACCATCGGAAGTGTTGGATAGTGGCTGGGAGGATGGCTTGAGAATTGTTGCCCATGGGTGGATAAGAATTGTTACCAAAGTTCCACTATGTTTAGTCCCTGACCCTGAGGCAATGTGCCTTTACTGTAGTATTGAAATCCTGGCTGATAAGGATGAATGAAGGTTGTAGGTGGTGGGTGAGGCTGGCTATGAGTGAGTGACATGCCTTTAGAGATAATAACAATGCTTGGCGTGCTTGTAGAATGAGGGCCTAACTGGTACTAGCCCGCTAGGGGACTCGTTCCTACGTGGAGTAGGGTAGGGGTTGTAGCATTATAAGGCTCTGCCTGTTGAGAGTTGAAGCTAGGAGAAGCGAAACTAGAAGATGGCCTGCTGACTAGTATCGCCGATAGTTGAGTTATTGATTACGGGGGTGGTGCGCTAACAATTTGATGATTGAATTGACCAGATTCGAACAGATGTTGCGGTTGGGTTACCATGGCTGGCATGGACAGGTCACCCATAAAACTTTTCCCCACTTAAAACAATCTTAACTATACTGGACCATTCCTGGTGCGAAACAGGAACATATTTCTTAGAGGACTGTTACCAGGATAGGGCATTGGTCTCCTCACTCGAGGATGATCATTTGTGGGGGGTTGAATGTTCCCTGCATTTTTAGAATCTGACAATCAATCTGAATTACAATCCTCCATTTGCCTCGAATGGGCATGATGCTGGATGGCTTGGACAAACTGCTCACTAACGATGAAGGCTTCCAACGCAATTGCGATTTCCCCACTGATGTTTTATTGCTTGCCTTGAGTCTGGGTGAAAGGCCCCTCGGGAGTGAAATGTCCCCTAGTCGTATTATTGTCTTGGGAGTTGGTCATGCTAAAGAATTGATCCCTGCTTAAGTCAAAGCTTTGTCCTGAACCTGAACCTGACCTGGAACCTGAATCTTCACTGGAATCGGTGTATGGATCCCCCTCCTATTGAGACAGAAAGCTCTCATACCTAGCCACAATGGGGATACTCGAACAAGGCGGTGATCACTCCTTCTCCAAACCTTTACTAAAGCACATAAAATGATGATCAGATTGTGCATGATGTACATATGAATTAATGGTTACGCATGCAACGGGGTTGATCATGACATAAATCTAGTTGGCGAGTAATGGTTTTACCATATTACCCATGTTGGAATAGGCTTGGGTCTTGAATCCTTATAGGGGTTGCGAGGAATCGGGTAAATAGTGTGTTATACCCTTTTTCTTTATACCATCTCTGGGGTGACAAGTATGTTGTCCCACTTGGGTAGAGATTCAGGCATCCTTCAAGACACCTCTTATGTTGTGGTCCTAATCTTAGGTGACGTTGTCTTGTCATGTTTTCTAAAACTAGATGGTTAGTATTTATGTAATACTGAGTGTAACACGGCATGTGTGCATGCATGTTAGTGTCTGCACAAAGATCGTGGTTAACGTGATGCCATACGTAAAGAAATGCTCATTTGAATGATCGATGCGGATATGAGCAAAAAGCACATAGCACACAACATATCTCATCCAACCTTATATCTCCCGCGTGTAAGGGGTAGGCTTCTAATTCAAGGTTTGGTTCATCTTAACATCATGAGGATATTAAGGTTCATTCTAGCATGAAAATAAATGCATCTTTTTTTAGTAAACCTAGTGGAAGTGTATGGTTCCTTATATGAGTTCGGTCAACGGGTTGTTAATGTAGAAGGTTCCTGTTGCACTGAGATACATTTCTCCCTTTCCCCTGAATAGGTTCAAGAAGGTCCATGTGGTATGGCAACAAGTGATCCACTCGCTACATACCTTCGATCTCCTAGGGGTCGCAAAGGACACTTTCGCAAGCTTCTCAGTGAAACAGGCACCCTAACCTTAATGGCAAATCTGTCTAATGCATATGCTTTATGGAATATAAAAATCTATGAAAATGGTTTGACTTAAATAATGACTTTTCACTAACTCATAAAAAATCTTTGAAACTTTTAAGTCTAAAAGATAGAAAAATCCCCACCAAAGTCGCCACTGTGAGTGGATGATGTTCTACTGGGGCGTTCACCGCGAGGCGCCGGCCCCATGAGATAGGGTGTGGGGTTTTAAAAAATGTGATATTATTTTTGTGGAAAGTATTCCAAAGACTAGAGGCCTATCTAGCTATGTTATAAAGAGTCCCCACCTGGATCAGCTCTTCTAGGAAATTCGGTATAACCTATATCCGTTAAGCCTAAACGATACCATAGTATAGAGATTCGGGTCCAGATGAGTTATTTATTTCATCGTAATTTTAGTCATATTAGGCAAGTGGCTACCATATTCCAATATCATGATATCCATTTCTAAATTATTTTTGAGTTATGTTTTAGCATGCATACGAAAAGCAATAAGTAAGCGTGAAAACTAAACACGTAGGAAAGTAAATGCACATAGTCTAGGGGGGATTATTTACATATTTTGGGGATGAGGGATACAAATGGCCTAAAATACATGAGATCTAGGTAAATGAATACATCCATATCCTATTATACAACCGATATAACAAATACGTAATTTTTATTAAAGTGAGATACCCGAAGGAAAATAAATCCTAACATATATCTAACCTAATCTACATGCATCCACAAAGGTTAGCATAAAATATTTTCATGACATAAATATGTACCAATGTACCAAGTATGATTGGTTTGAATATTTTGATGATCCGTGTGGTCGAGTTAAATAACAAGTGCTGACAAGGGCTCGTGGTTTCCATTGTGAAAAATGATCCATTTTTATACAAGTATGTTGCTAGTTTTATTAGGGGAAATATCGCATGAGAATTTTTTCGGGTCGAATATTCAAGAATGGTGCGTTCCCTTCATGGGGGTTTCCTAATCTAAACTTAATTATTCACCAATACATGGAAGTTATAAATAATTCTAGGCTCATGAACATAATCACTATCTTTCACATATATTCCGAGAAATTCAAGTATGGTAATAATTTTATCTCGGTTAAGAGGAAGCCATTATTTAAATTTTCCCTCGGGATATATCCAAAGGGCCAATACAACACATAAATATTCTACTGATCTTGGTATGTTCATGTAAACAAGTCATTTTTACTTAATTAACCCATAACTAGTGCCTAATATATAAATTAGTATTTTGGAAAATAGAGGTAACACCGATGTCAGCATTGCAATATCGGTGTCAGCATTGCAACACCGACACCAACGTCACAACACCAACGTCAACATTGCCTAAATTTTCTAGAATACAAAGGGAAAATGGAAAGCATTTAAACACTTTCAAAACAACATCAAATCATCAAATAAGCAGGAGAAACAACTCTAGGAACTCAAAGGCTCACCCCGTAATCGAGAATCCACTTCTTCGAGATCTGCAAAGCTCCTCTAGGAATCCCTTCTCATTTCTTTAGTTTATGTAGTGAGGTTGTTCGGTTGAGAAAAAACCAAGAATGGAGCAAGTGTTTCTCCACAAACTTGAGGCTTTGTTTGTAACTCCTCCACCAAGTTTTATTGAATTAAAGCATGGCAAAAGTAGTGAAAAGTGGTTTGAACATGTATGTGAACTAAGAACATTCTCCTCTTCAATCCCACTCAATTTTTTATGAATCTAAACCTCAAAATTACTTAAATGAACCCTAGAAAACCCAAGTTCATACCCTTTCTATGAACTTTCCTCAACCTTTTAAAATAAACATGTTTTCCCTTATGAACTTGCATTAAAAACCAACTCAAAACTTATGAAATTCAAACTTTTCTCTCCAAGAAAAGTGAGCTCTATTCTCTGCAACTTTTAGTAAGAAAATTCAACTCCTTTTGTCTGAATATGAGACCTCCTTTTATAGGAGAGCTCCCTTCAATTCAAAGATAAAAGTCATGATTATTTTCCCCCCATTTTCACTTTTTACCTCCCCAACAGTGACACTACAATGGGCAGCAAGCTGAAGAGGTCAACCAAGGGTACAAGGGCCCTAGAGAACTATTGCATCCATTATTCCTAAAATTCTACTACTGCTAACTCAGCAACATCGGTATCGATGTTACAATGTTGACATCGATGTTGGCAACATCGGTACCGATGTTAGTAGCATCAGTGTTAGTGTTGGCTTTTTGGTCTGACTTTGGTTCAAATTGGACTTGATTACTACCGAGGTGGCAATATCGATGTCACTGTGGCAATGCCAACACCGATGTTGTCACATCGGTATGGGCATTGGGCCTAACTTTATCCGAGCCTTGAATGGTCTTGATGAAAGAAAAAAAAGGTTGCCTAAGGTTTGTATGAAATGAGGAATGCTTCTCCTGAGAACCTCCGTGACCCTGTCAAAGTGGAAGAATAGCAAAGGAAAATAAATTACAGCTTCATCATTGAACTCTCGAGTGAGGATCAAAATCCTGTGCTCACACCGGTAAATGAGATGGGAATATTCCCATCCCACTTTGTGTTTTCGACGGAGTCAAACACTCCCCCTTTTTACCTATATATAGACCTCCAGCTCCTCTTTATTCCTCACTTTAGCTCAACTTTTCTCTTTGAGTTCGACATCTCTTACTTTGTTCTTTGTGCGACATCCATCATGAGTTTCTCCAAACAATGAAGAATTCTTTTGAAGGCTCTTTCTAATAAAAGAGAGTCTTCTCAGTTTTATTTTGGGGTTGGTCTTCGAGTAGTCTAGTATTGCTGTCTATTAACGGGTTATACTTCAATGAGGTTTTGGTCGGTGAAGATTAATGTTGATCAATCGTAGAGGCCATCCTAGTTTGGAGGCTTGTACTAACGAAGTTCTGTCGAATTGCTCTAAGGGAACACCATAACCAAAGAAAGAGAAAGAACTCATTAACTAGTAATGTTCTAGACTTAGATGCTAGGTTTCTTTTGTAAGCTTTATAAACCTAAAAGCATCTGTGGAATGTTTTAATTTAGATTATATCAATCATGGCATGCTTAGGAGATCCTTAGGTTAATTTTAAGTTTTGAAATTCATCCTTGCAAAATTTTCATGTTCAATTACTATCTTCATTAACCAGCAAAGCTACGCAAAGTTTATCCTTCCCAAAGTTGATACTAGGTTATCCCATAACTAGTTTCTTTTTGGAAAGTTTGGATAAAATGCTCATATTTATATGTGCCAAATCAAAGACACAAATTATCCTTCTTAGATACAAGATAATTATTAGTGGAGCCCGGGGATAAATCGATCATATACAAATTGTTAATTCTTTGAGCAAAGAGTATAGGTGAGTCAATCTTACAATCAATAACTGAGTAACCTGCTAAGTCGAATGTGACCTTCCTACCTTTATCTCATAGTTGGGCTACACTAAGTAGGTTAAACTTGAGTCCTTTAAACAAAGAAACCTCTTTGGTTGAAGGGGAGATACAAACAGTGTCACAACCCATAATCTTGTCTTTTTGGTTATCTTCGAAACTGATACTCAAAGTTAGCCTATTAGCTGGAGGAGGAACTCGTTTCTCCTTTAAAGTTGTTATCTCAACAATCAATTCATCTAATCACTTAGTGAGCTTGTTGTTATGACATTCATGTGCTCAGATTTTTCTTAAAGAAAGTGGATATCTATAGTTAAAGAAGCAATCGTGTCTTCTTGATCTTCACTTCTCCTCACTAACTTTTTGATGTTCTTAACTAACTTATTTGTCAGCTTCATTAAATTAAAGGGTACTTGGGCAAACTCTTCTATTTACAAAGGGATTTCAAAATGTACCTCAGCTTGTGAGTTCTTCCCTTTGTGGTACTCAGCTTTAGAGTCAACGGCTGATTGATTACTCTTTGAAGAATATGTTGAGCTCTCACCCCTTTCATTCTCTATCTCCATTATGTAGAGGTTGGCAGAATCTGACTTCTTCATTTGAGGATGAAGATTCCTTTAAACCGCTCCAAGTGGTAACAAGTGCCTCATTTTTCTTGCCAAACCTCTTCTTATATCTATCCTTCTTGGTCTTTAGATAAGATGATTTAATATGATCTTTTTCACCACAACCAAAACATTTGATGTCTTTTCTGTACTCCTTTTTTGGTCCTTTCTCAGATCCGTACCGATGCTGAGTTGACTTGATTTTATCTAGAAAATTCTTGTTGAACTTCCTGTCCTTCTTCATAAAGTGCTTGAATCACCTCGTTAGAAGGGCAATCTTCTCATCCAAATCATTATTGGTAGATTTGTTTGATGAGTCAGCTTTTAGGATAAGGCTTTACCCTCTTTGTCTTCGCCTTTACCCCTTTTGGAGTCATCATTTTATTTCCTCATCGACAATTCCTTAGTCAACAAGGTGCTTATCAGCTCATCATAGCTATAAGTCTTAAGATCATGAACCTCTTTGATCGCACTCTTCTTGGCATCCCACTCAACAGTGAGAACTCGGAGAATCATCTTCACCAACTCTTCATTGGTGAACTCTTTGCCCAATCTCCTCAGTTCATTAACTACTTTAATGAACATGGTATTCCTAGATTGAATACTCTCACTAGCGCCCATTTGGAACAGCTCATAATCCTTGAGCATGAGGTTGATCTTCAACTCCTTGACCTTATTAGTCCCCTCATAGGTGATCTCCAACTTCCTTAGATTTCTTATGCTGTCTCGCAGCCCGAAACAAAACTCTGTAAGATATAGCACACAATGTAAGTAGTTAATGGCTACCGCATTCTCTTTCAGAAGCCTTGGGTTAGCATAATTAGAATCTTCTAGATAGACTGGGACTCTTTCCCCATTCCTCACAATCATTGGAATTATGGGGTCAAGCTCTATAGTGAGCCATTCTTGCATTCTTTATGATTGAATGAAGTTTTTCATGCAATTTTTCCAAAACATGTAATGATTACCATCAAATTGTGGAGGTCTGGTTACAGACATTCCTTTTTAAGTAGTACGGCAAGAGCACAGGATTTCGCTCCTGACTCGCTTCCCTTGTTAACTTTTTACATTTTGTAGGGTCCTGAAAATCTGTGGAGAAAATGTACTTTGTTTATTTGGGCCTTCCTTTTCTCAAAGCCCACTTTAAAAAGCCCGGCCTAAAAGTGCCATGTCGTTAATGACAGGGCTGATATCATTAACAATATGGCCCCATGTCATTAATGATATCACAGTAGTAGTAAAACAAAAATTTCACTTTCTGCAATTTTTAGACCAAAAGCCCGCTCCCCCCACATGCTCGGACATTTTCTATGCAAAATCAATCTCAGGCACCTTACCTAGGATTTGTCACACACCTCTTCACATTTGACCAAGTGATAAAAGCAAAAAAGTGAAAAATCAAAAGAATGGCCTAAGTTTAAGATATGTTGACTTTTGATTGAAGAGAGCTCCTTAAGAGCATCTCTAACCACACTTCAAAAAATGGGGTTGGAGATTAAATGAAGTGCCAATGGCACTTCAATTCTTAATTCAAAGAATGAAGTTGCTACACTGCAACTTCAAATAATAAAATATTATTTTTTTATTTTACTTTTACTTTTTTTTGTTTTTTTATTCTTTTATTTATTTTAATTGATTGTTTATTATTTGGGTTGTTAGAAAAGGATAAATTAATAATATTTTATTTTGAAGTGGAAATTTAAAATGAATGGTTGGAGAATAAACATTCTAACAACTTCAAATTATAGAGTTTGAAGTGAAAATCCATGGTGTAGGGTTGGAGATGGCCTAAGAATAGAGGTGAATGTTTTAAAAAGAGGGAGCTCATTTTCATGAAAGTTTGAAGCAAGGAAGAGAGCTGTAAGCAAAGTTTAAGTTTTTAAGTGTTCTTGAGTGTTTTTGGGTGTTCTTGAGGTACTTGAACCCTTGGGAAATTGAGTTAAGGTCTTTTAGTTCATAGTTAGAGAGTGTAAGTTCATGGAAAGGGCATGAACTTAGGACATTTGGGAGTTAATTAATCAAACTTGAGGTTTAGTCCCTACTTAAACAAGTTTGAGTTGTGTAGGAAAGTTAAGCAAGCTTTGAGGTTTAGAGTTTTCTTAATCACTTTCACTAAGTTCTAACTCATTAGAACCTAGTATAAGTGCTCTCAATAAGTATCATCACTCATAGAGAATACTTATCTCTTTCTTTCATTTTCAACAAGTTAACTAGTTTTCAAGCTTTCTTCCTAGAGTCTAAACTTGATAGAAGAAGGATTTCTGCTTCCTTTCTTCATCCTGTTAAGACTAATACTTTCTAGGATTTTCCCTCAAGAGTAACTCTTACTCTTCACTTAAACCATCTTCATCAACAAAATCACAAAACACACCAAAGAAACAAGGAAGACTTTTCGGAGATTTTCGTGGACCTAGCGAAGTGGATTCACAGCTACGGGGTGAGCTTCTGAGTTCTCAGAGTCATCTTCACTTGTTTATACTTGGTATATGTGTTGATTGTGTAAAATATAAAAACCAAAAACTGTGTGTTTCAACCTCTGTAACTCCGTTAATGGAATTGCAATGCTGTTAACGATATTGCAATGTCATTAATAGTATTGCATTCAAAACTATGCAGGTAGAATGTTTGAAAACTTTCAAACATCATTTTATGTTCAAGAGGGTCAATGGTGACTATTTAGACTTAAAATATGAATTTTTAATAATATAAGATGTCTATTTGAGGATTTTATGAACTCGAAATCGGTCCGAAAGGTGTTCGAACGATTGAAGTTGATTCCCCTTCACCTTGAAACTATTTTACCAACTTTAACGGTTTCCCTTTTGGAACAGGTTCAATAAAGCCATTTTATTTTTTTATTTGGACTTAGATTAATTTTCACTAATATTATTGTTAAGTATGTTAGGAAACCCCGATGAAGGGAACCAAAGTTCTCAGATAACCGACAAGACAAATACTTACATGTGGCATTTTAACTAAATAAATTATGTGTATAAAATGAACTTTCTTTACATAAGTATTTTAAAACCCTCGTTGTTTTAAATTAGACCGCTTGGGTCTTGTAAAAGATCAAAACGAGTGTATTTGCAACTACTTGTGATGTGCGATATTTGTGCTAACTTTTGTGGATGCAAGTAGACTAGGGTTAGATGAATGTTAGGATTTAATTTCCTTCAGGTGTCTCATTTAATTTTGAAATAAAATATAATATTAATCAGATATCCATGTATTTTAAGCTATTGTATCCATTAGATTTTGATGTACTTAGGTGATTTATAATCACCCATCCCAAAAATTTAATTAATCCTCTGTAGATTAGGCGCATTTAAATTCCTACGTGTTTACTTTCTGCAATTTATTTACCGCTTTATGCATGTGCGATAAACTAAAACTAAACTGAAAACATCTAGTTTAGTTCGAATATTATAAATGTGGTTTCTAGCATAGTGTAATTTAACTCAACTGACGACAAAGTAAGTAACTCATCCGAACCTGAATCTCTATTCTATGATATGGGTTAGGCAAACGGATCTAAGTTGTACCAAATTTTCCCAGAATAGTTGATCCGGGTGATAACTCTATAATGTAGACTAGATATTTTTGTCTTGAGTCTTTGAATTTGAAAATCAATTTCAAGAAATTACCTTTTGAACAAAACAAAATTCTTCCTTTTCGAAAATCCCCCACGCCCCATCTCACGGGGCTGGCACCTCGTGGTGAGCGCACAGGTCAAACATCATCTGCTCACAATGGTGACTCCACTAGGGACATCTTTTCATAAACATAAAACAAGTTTGAAAGATCATAAATGAGTATTGAAAAGTCATCAAATGAGTTAATTCACATTTAAAATATCGAAAAAGAGCATATGCATTAGATGGCTTAGCATTTTAGATTAGGATGCCCTATTTACGATGAAGCTTGTGAAAGTATAATTTGTGACCCCATGGTGACCAAAGATAATTACCAAGTGGATCACTTGTTGCCATATCTCATGTACCTCCCTCGTTTGCACCTATTTGGGGAGAGGCTTAGAGTGTATCATAATGTAACAAGAACCTTCTACATCAACAACCCATGACCAGACTCATATAAGGAAACCATAGATACTTTCCCTAGGTTTACCAAAATAAATGCATATCTTATGCAGGTTCATTCATTAATACTTCACGATATTAAGATGACCCAAGCCTAGTTTTAGCAGCTTAACCCTTACGTGTGAGAGACATAAGTTTGGAAGTGATACGTTGCATGCTATGTGCTATGTGTTCATTTCATCACCATGTTTATTTCGTGTTAAGCATCATGCTAACCATGATATGTTATGCAGATACATATTATACACACACGTGTCATTAACTAGATATCACCTCCCTAGATTTAGAAAGATGCGATGAGATAGCATCACCTAGGGTTAGGATCACCCATGGTTATGGAAATGCCTACTTGGAACTCGAACCTCTATCCGTTTGGAGTCATGAACTTACAAACCATAAGGTATAACACACCTTTTTATCCAAGCTCGAACCTAAAAAGACGTGATGCTACAATGTCACCTACGATTAGGATCAACCATGGTTATTGCAGTGCCTACTTGGCACTCGAACCTTTGTCCGTTTGAAGTCATGAACTTGTAAACCATAGGGTATAGCACACCGTTTTACTCGAACTTAAATTCATTGAAAGCAATCCATGGCAATTAGTTCTCAAAATCAAAAGTGTATTATCACTTGGATATTACGCGACCCCTTGTCATTTTCGGCTTGTTTGTTCCAAAAGGATTGGCAAACTTATCACCTTTTCGTCAAAATGCTACCCCTTTGCTTATTTTCACATGGGCAGTACGACAAACCTTAATCATGGTTAGTTTGTTTCAAATGGATTGACAAACATACCCTTTCCATCCTTGTGATGCGATCTCCCTAAAAGCTTTGAGATAGCCTATTACCACATGGGTAATAGGCGACCCTTGTTGGGTTTTTCAAAAAGGATTGTCAAACCCACTTACCTTTAAGTTAGCTCTCTAAGACAGCAACAATATTCATCATCATAGCATATTAACCCTTGTATCACAGCCATTTCATGAACATTTCATGCATTGGTCCCAAGTAGATTAAGCATGCATTTCATTTTTTATGGTGGTTGATTGTGATTGCTTCAGTTAAAACTTAGAAGAGTCCAGTTTATCATCTGGTTTAGATCTCTATCACCATGGCTCACCGGGAAGAATCACCAGTAGAGGGTCTTTTGCACATGGATTCAAGTTCACGGTATGATTCAGAGCAGAGGTCAGTGTTTGGTTCAGGGTAGATTATTGAGATGGCAGAACTGTAGAATATTTCAGGGGGGAAATGATCAGGGAGTTGATGATAGGCCTGTAGTCTAGCAACTAGGTTCCAGTCAGGAGATCGCCAATGCTCTCATCACGGTTTTATACAGCGACTAGCTCGCTCAAGCCATGCAATTCCACACCCATCCTAGACAGCAGGATGATCGGTTATCTAACCAAGAGCTCACTAGGAATCTCCTAGGTTGTGCCATCACCAGTCATCCTATGTCTAGGAGACTAGGCTCTGCTCCTCACATATTCACATCATCTGATGGTTAGTTCAGAGTAGGAAATTCCCAGGTGTTCGATCAGTCACAGATTCCCCTTAGATTGGGATAGACTGGTTTTAGCACTGGCCAGACTTCAAGTAGTAATGGTCAGGTAGGGGTAGCAGCAGATCAGTTGGTTTTGGATCCGCCAGTTCAACTCAGGTAGCTCGGTTATCATCATGGCTTTCAGTAGTTCACGGCAATAGTAAGGATAGGAATGCCATCTTCAAGTTTCATTCCTCCCATGCAAGGTTTTTTCCCCCAGTTTAGGACAATCCCAAATTTTTAGGCACCTTCATTCGGCTAGGGCGCGAGCTTTAATGCACCATCTGCACAATATCCGAGTCAATTTATGGCGAAACCTAGTTCACCACTTCCTCCCAGGGGTCCTTCCCAACCCCAAGGCCCCTACAGTCAGTACAGCTTCCAAGCAAGGATAGAGATGGGCTATTCGACATTCCAACCTAGCATGGAGGAGCTATGGCATCAATTTTTGGCTACTCATGCCAATGAATACCATGGCTTCCAACCTAATGATTATTTAGCACCATCGGTAGTGTTAAGTGATGAGTAAATCCCAAAGAACTTTCTTATGCTAGAGTTGGTGAAATTTAAAAGAGAGGCAAACCCCCAAGCCCATCAAACAAATTATGAGATTGTAATGCGAGCCCTCCATGTTAGTGATAAAATGATGGCTTAGATGTTCATTGTGATGTTGGTGACTCTAGTCCATCAGTGGTATAACAAATTTCTCACAGAGGTGTCCCACAACTAGGAGTGCCTGTTAGCAGCTTTAGTGGAGCAATATGGCTTCAAATCCTAGACGAAGATGACTATGCAGAACTTGGAGACTAGAAGATAAAAGCCTGGGGAGATGTTCAAGACTTACTTCAGTAGGTGGATGGCCACCCAAGTCTCTGGGGAGATTTTCAAGACTTACTTCAGTAGGTGGATGGCCACCCAAGTCCTACTGAAAGATCATCTTAGTTTACCTAAGATGATTGCAAAGTTATTAGCTTGGGCTCTGCTGGCTTATAGGAAGAGGTTGTGGACCGATACCTTTTCCTCCTACATAGAAGTGTTCAAAAAGGTTGAACGAATGGAGTGGATTGAATCCCTAGAGACGCTAGAAAGACATCTCACCATTAAGACATGGTTTAGGAAGAATGACTTGGGATAGTTATCCACTAACCCTCCGCAGTCTAAGGGTATTCAAGCTGCAATATAGTTAGTACAATCTAAGCCGGTTGCGACAGTGAGGTTATCCAAGGAAGAATATCATGGAATCTCTCCATATGAAGCTAGCCTGGTCTTTCTCTTCACCAAGGTGTGTGAGCTAAAGAAGCTAGATAGCTTGAAAACTTGGTCGCCACAGAGCCAGGAGGATAAATATAATTTTTGCAATTACCACATAGCTGTAGGCCATCACACAAATAATTGCAAAGATCTTTTAAAATCCATCAAGAAGATAATAAAGGATGAGGTGGTGGTGGAACCAAGGTTGAAGCCGAGCACCAAGACCAACTTGCTCCCACAGTTTGATAAAGCGGTGAGGATAAATTGAAGGCTGTGAGAGAAGTAAGTGATGTGGTGTATTGGGGAAGCAACTGGAGAATTTGTCATGATCCTGGAAGCCAGGATGGATGAGAGGCGTGTGATGGCTACTCTTGAAGATGAAGCCAGTTCTTTGTTATTTGGTGGATCCTTTCAGCGTAAGGACCCAGATTCAAGTTTGAGGCCCTATTACTAGCAAAAGGTTATTCTGACGAAGTGTTGGTCGAATTATTCACATGTTCTTTATCAAGGATAGCTATGGAATGGTACGCCCTCCCACCTAGGGATGTGAAGGAGAGTTGGTTGTGGATCTCTAGTGCATTTAAGGAGCACCTCTTGTTCCTAGAGAAACCGAGAATCGGAATGCAAGAACTGATTGCTTAAACCTAGAATGAAATGGAGAGTTTTTGAAAATACATCTAGAGGTGGATATTGATTAAGGTAGTGATGAAGACAAGGATGGCCGAGCCTTAATTGATAGGTAGAATAATGGGAGGGTCCCGCTAATTTTACAATGAGCATTTGTTCAAGCTAAGGATAATGAGCCTGGAGATGTTGATGAAGGAAGGAAGGAAGTTGTATTGATTATCGAACGAGATTGGGCACTTAGTTTGTGTCATTAATTTTAGCTTGCCAGAAGAACAAGTGTTGAGAATGGTAGCATAGGCTGGTTTAGGGGACCGCATCATGGCCATTGATGAATGGAGAGCTCCACACATAGCAATGGAATAAGAATCTAGCTCATCTGAGGTAGGAGGCGAATGCTGTGTAGTTGTTCAGGGTTTAGCCTTGGGGGGATGCCCTCAAATGATGGAAGTGAAGGGCTATCTTTTCATATCCTCAAATTGGAGGTGTTCATGTGAGCCCATGGCCTATTAAAGGAAATGATGGCCACCCTCTTCCCCTACTCGTTATCGGGAATGACAGGCGAATGGTACATGAACTAGTCACCCATTATGAGGAACAACTAAAGAAACATTTCCAAGGAATTCTGAGAGCAGTTCATGTTCATGGAGAGGCCTAGGTTGGAGAAGAGGGACCTGACAGCTTGTAGGCAGGATGAGTATGAGCCTTTCAAGGCATATGTATAGAGATGTCTATCCATGTGGTGATAAAGCATAAACCACCCACGGAGTGACTCATGCAGATGTTGATTGAAGGGGCGTAGCTAGATATTCCAGGATCACCTATCTATGAGGCTTCATTGACATTATAGAGACGACAATCAATATTGAATGGCACCTCCGAGAGTGGGATCGCCGTATATTTATGGTATGGACGGGAATCCCCTCCAACCAAGTCATGGACATGCTTTCTCAAGCCACCCTAGGGGAGAATTCAGTGGGTTCTCTCCCTATGTCTATTGAGAACACAAGGGAGGACTATGACCTGTTTGTATCAGTATATGCGACGAATGGTGCAAATGAAAAGGAGGAGGAGCCAGAAGTGAGAAGGGTGCAGGCAAAGCCCATTGATTTGGATGGTTATACATTGATGTCCAAGAGAAGGGGAGATAAGGATGGCTCCTGGTTGGTAGAGCATTTGGAGATTTTGTACGGCAAGGGGCCGATTAACTTAGATGATGATTGGTTGAAGAATGTGAAGAGAAGAAGAAAAGAGCCAGAATACCCATGGCAAACACCCACAGAAACAAGGGTGATCGAGAATGGAGTCTTGAGAGTAACCCATAGTTGTCGGGTTTTTAGAAACAATCCCATTCAGCTTGGGAATTTATCGGCTGAAGAAACTACAAGGGATTACACAAAGCCACCCCTACCTTCGATAATTAATGAGGATGAGCTAGAAGTTGACCCCTTGGTTAACCAGCTCAAGAGCACACAATCAAAATCCAACATCTAACAACTATTGCGCTTCTTTGAGGCACCCCGTTGAGGACTAGTGCAGAAAGCGATGGAGATGGAAGCAACATCGACTACCTCAGTGATTGAAATGTGCTCAGCAATAGGGAAGGGATACCTCTAAGAAAGGACCCGACCATAACCTTTGATTAGTCAGACCTGCCACCAGAATAACTTAATCACAACAAGGCCCTCTTCATCAGGGTTAATATCTTTGGTAGGTCCAACCCTTGTGTAATGGTGGACAATGGGTCAGCTCTGAATCTATGCCCACTCAAGGTGCTACCTCACTTGGGCTTGAATGAGAATATGATGGAAAGGTCAGATACAATCATCCGAACCTATGATGACTTGAAGCGTTGAGTCGTGGGGACGTCTACTACAAACGTAATTGTGAATGGGGTGAAATCCGAGGTGAAGTTCACAATACTAGATATACCATTGTCTTATTCCCTATTATTGGGAAGGTTGTGGATCCATGCCTTCACAAAACTAGTCCATCAAGGTAAACAGTAACAATAAAGGTAGACAAGGAGTCAATGATGGTGGCGGTCGCTTTCGTGAAGCAGGGGCTAGAAGGTGTGAGGGTGGCTATGATAAACCAAGAAGATAAGAAGAAGATCCCAATGGGGTACTGCTATTTCTTAGCGGTATCGAAAAGAATCATGAAGAGGCAGGGTTTTATCCCTGGGAAAGGATTTGGTAAATATCACCAAGGGATGGTGGAGGTATTGACTCCCCGGGCTGGATTGGGATTTACCCCGAGACGTAATATTTACAAGTACAAGAGACCATCCTTTTGCAACATGGTCAATGTTTATGCTATCAAAGGGGGTAATCAATACCTGTGGGATAGTGAGCTGGTTCTAGTGAATGAAGAGGAAGTGTCAGGGTTTGAGATTTTTGGGGATGTATATGACTTCTTGAAGGAGTGCATATTGGCTCTTATTTGCAAGTCTATGGATGGCTCGAGGAAGGTTGAGGACCCAGAAGGGTTTGTTATGGAAGAAGGGGTGTAGGTTGTGGCTCCTGAGGTGGTCGTTGCTACTGCTAAGGACAAGGGTAAGGTGAAGATGTTCATTGAAGATGAACCTAAATTTGAACCTATGGAGGATGAGGTACATGAGGTTATCACCACTATCACTAAGGAGGTAGGAGGCACCTAGAAGAGTCTGCTGGATGCAGTTCCAGGGATCCTCGCTAAGGCCGCTGTCTAGGAAGAGAAGACTATTCTTGATGAGCCCTCACTTTAGGAGCCAACAGCCAAGATGAAAGAAGACCCTCCGCATGTGGAGGGGAATGATGCTTGTGAGTGGACGACATGGAGAGATGGGGTGATAGCGCACGGGATGACAGGCGCGAACCAACGGGGTGTTTAAGTTGAAAATAAAATTACCAGGTTGGGGACCTAGAAAAGTTTGAAAGAGAAAGTGAAAACATTTTTAGATAGGTCAAACCTGAATCTGCCTTCTCTTAGTGTAGAGTCACCACCTGGATTAGCTCTTTCCAAGATTTAGAGTCTTGTAAGGCTTAACGTCCGGGAGATGGTCCATTAAGTCACAGAGATTCAGGTTCGGGATAAGTTACTTATTTCTCATTGAATCATATTATATTACATCTATAGAAAATTGTATTTCTTAGTTGTGCATATTCGCACTTATGTAATTTTCAAGTTATTATGCATGATTCACATATATTTAAAATAAATGTGGAAAGTAAAGATTAAAAATTACAAAACCTCCGGGGATATAACCACCCGCCTAATCTATTAATTACATTTCCCAAAAAATAATTGAAATTGCGATACCCGAAGGAAAATTAAAATCCTAAACATACATCTAACCATGCATCCACAAAGGTTAGCACATGGTATATTACAACCTATTACATGTTTGCTCGATTTTGGCTTTAGCGAGGCCCATGTGGCCTATTGAAAAATCACGGTAATGGGTTTGTCATTTGAAATAAAATAATTCATTTTATTAGTATGTTGGTTGCTCATTTTAATTAATGAAATTGCTTGCATGGTAAAATAGTGGGGGCTGTTATCCAGGAACATATTTTTATTCCCTTCATGGGGGTATTCTAGTATATATATCCATTAATAAGGAAGTTACAGATGAAGAAAGAAAAATTACAACATTCGGAATAAAATAGAATAATAAAAATCCTAGGTCCGCAGATAAAATCAGAATAAGGAATAACAGACAATGAGCATGGAATTAGCAGTTCTAGGAACTCAGAGGCTTACCCTTACGGAACGAATCCACCTCGACAATATCCCTTTGACCTTAGAAAGTAGTCATCGTCATCTTTTAGTTTGTGTGGTTGAAAACTTGGTGTAAATCTCGAAAATACTTGTTTAATTCACGAAATTCGTTACAGTTCTAAAAGCTATCTTTTCTCTGATAATTTTTGGTCCAAATTACTGAAAATTCCCCAAATATTTATAGGGGAAAATCCTAGAAATTCAAAAGAGGCAACAAATTCTGGTGAGGCTCGCAAGAAATTCTAGCAGGCCTCGCCAGAATTTGGCGAGGCTCTTTTTTTGTATTTTTCATGTATTTTCATATTTTTTATATTTTTAATTAATTTTTTGAACAAAAGAGAAAAATTAATTAATTTTATTAAAAGTCCTTTTTAAATTGATAGACGAGGAACACTCCCATATGAAAGGTGCCTGGATAATCGAGAATTGTGTGATTCAAGGATAAAATCTCGAAAAGCCGTCATCATTGAACGCGCTAGCTATTAGAAAATCCCATGCTCATAATGCTCATGATGTAATTTTTAACACTATTAATATCTTTAATGTTAATAACTGTGCCTATGAGGCTTTTCAATCAATGAATCTGAACTTTTCTTACTTGTGTGATGTTTAGCCAGATGGCAGCATGTATTTTCATGACCATAAGCATAATGTTTTTAGTATAACTGATACCTCTTTTCATGAAATAAATTTGGGTGCGGATGAGTCACCTAAAATGGTGATGATTTCGAGTGATTTGATTCCTGAGGAAGAATGTGAGATAACAAATGTACTTAAAAAACACGTGGTAGCGTTCGCTTGGTCATATGAAGACATGCCTAGGGTTGATAGAGAAATCACCGAGCATAGAATTCCAACCGATCCGTGAGTCAAACCAGTCAAATAAAAGCTGCGAAAACTATGACCTGAATGGGCCGAGAAGGTGAAGGTGGAAATAGCCAAGAAGATAGAAGCTAAGTTCTTAGAAGTGCTCGAATACTCCACTTAGCTAGTAAACATCATCTTGGTTGCAAAAAAGGATGGGAAGGTCCAAGTGTGTGTAGATTTTTGAGATTTGAACATGGCCTCACCAAAGATGGCTTTCCTCTATCTCACATAGATGTTCGCGTTGACAGTGCTACTCGGTTAGCTATGTACTCATTCATGGATGGGTTCTCGGGGTATAATCAGATCTTCATGGCTATAAAAGACAAGATTAAAACCACCTTCATCATTGAGTGGGGGGTTTACTACTACAAAGTCATGCCTGTTGGGTTGATGAATGCCAGGGAAACCTATAAAAGAGCCGCAATGGCCCTACTACATGACTTAATCCACAAGGAAGTAGATGTGTATGTGGACAATATGCTAGTCAAGTCCAACACATAAGAAGAGCATCCAGCGGTCCTTGATAGGTTCCTTACTCAGATTGAGAAGTAAAACCTCCACCTGAAACCTATCAAAGAGTCACAATGGCCCTACTACATGACTTAATCCACAAGGAAGTAGATGTGTATGTGGACAATATGCTATTCAAGTCCAACACACGTGAGGAGCATCCACAGGTCCTTGATAGGTTCCTTACTTGGATTGAGAAGTACAACCTCCACCTAAACCCAATGAAGTGCATGTTTGGGGTAACCCCAAGAAAGCTGCTAGGGCATATCATGAGTTAAACGGGAATAGAAATGGATCTGGATAAGAGCAGAGCCATCAGGTAGATACTAATGCCAAAGATGGATAAGGAGGTGCAATCATTCCTAGGATTGTTACGAAATGCCAGCAGATTCATAACTCGATTGACTACTATCTGTGAGCCAATCTTTTAACTACTATGGAAGAAACAACTAGTGGTATGGAATGACCAGTGCCAAATCGCGTTTGAGAGGATCAAGAAATAATTGATTAAACCTCCTGTCCTGAAACCTCCTATTCAGAGCGCCCTCTTATTCTTTACTTAGCCATTGAAGAGTCATTCGTAGGGGAAATCTTAGTAGAATAGTACGATGACAAAAGGAAGCAAGCGATATACTACCTGAGTAAGAAGTTGTTGGATTATGAGACGCGCTACACGTTGGTAGAAAAAATATACGTTGCAATGGTATGGCTAACTAAGAAGTTGCACCACTACTTTCAATCTTATCGAGTGTAGGCGATGGCTAAGGTCGATCCCATGAAGTACTTGTGCCAGTCCCACACATTGGTGAGCAAACTTTCCTGGTGGTTGTTGCTCTCTCTGAATTAGACATTGAATACATCACAAGGAAAGTCATTAAGGGGTGAGCAATTATCCAAATTCTTAGCCAATCAATCGCTGAACTCTGATTACATGGAAAACCTGGAGTTCCCGAACTAGCAGTTATCTTTGGTAGAGGAAGTAAAAAAAGAGTGGACCATGTACTTCGATGGTGTCATAAATCACATAGGGGTAGGCCAGAGTGTAGTCTTGATCACACCTTAGAATGAAGTCATTCCATTATCCAAATGCTTGGAATTCCCAGTCACGAATAATGGGCCAGAATATGAAGCCTGTTTATTTGGCTTGGAAGCATTGAGAAGGGTCAGAGCTAAAGATGTTTGAGTCATTGGAGATTCAACTTTGGTTAATCGAAAAGTGACCGGTGATTGGGAGATTAAGGAGAAATCACTTCGCCCCTATCTAGAAGCAGTCTGGGTAGCCTTCGCTAAGTTCGATAAATGCATCTTCTACCATGTACTGCGAGAAGATAACCAAATTACAGATTCTTCAGCTACTTTAGCCTCTATGTGGGAAGGGCCCCAGACCCAACCCAACCCATTAAGCCGTTAGTTATTCATTCAGCCAAAGAACCCTATTATTGCAGAGCAGTGACAGTTCATGAAGACTCAGATTCCAGTTGCTAGTATTAAACATTACTGATTCTTGAGGGAGAGGATTTATCCTAAGGGGGTGATAGACTCCAAGTGCACTTCTCTCCATCCATTGGCCAATTTCAGCTTCTTTATAATGATCTATTCTAGCGCACTCCCAAGAATTTGTTGCTCTGATGATTGAATGAGAAAGAGGCCCTATTAGTAATTTAGCGAATTCATGCTGGTGATTGCAGACCGCACATGAATGGCTTAGCTCTAGCCAAAAAGATTCACCATCAAGGGTATTATTGGACCACTATGGTCATAGACTATGTCGCGGAGGTTAAAAAATGCAATGAATGTCAAATCTATGGAGACCTTAGCCATCTGCCTCCCTCGAATCTCCACAACTTATCTACTCCTTAGCCATTGTCAGCTTGGGGGATCGACAAAATTTGAGAGATTCATCCTTCCTCCAATAACGAATATAGATTTATCATGGTGGCAGTCGATTGCTTTTCCAAATGGGTGGAAGCTGAATCTTACTCCAATATCATCGCCAAGAAAATAGCCAAGTTCATTCTTCACTCGATAAGGGATCCCTCACCATTTTATTTCATATAATTGAGTTCAATTCCAAGGGGCATTGGTATAGCTGATTGAGAAATACGGTATCAAGCATAACCGCTCTTTACCGTATACACCACAGGCTAATAGGGCACTAGAGACAGCTAACAAATAAATAAAGAAAATCTTGAGTAAGATGGTGATTACTTATCGAGATTGGGTAGATAAGTTACCCTTTGCAGTGTGGGGCTATAGAACAAGCATCCAGACTCCTACAAATCAAACTCATTTCTCATTGGTACATGGAATGGAGGCAAATCTACCATTAGAAATGGAAGTGGAATCTTTGAGAATAGCCCTGAAGCCAAGTTAGGAGAATCGAAATGGGCAATAGATAGATTTGAACAACTTAATATGATTGATGAGCATCATCTCAAAGCCTTGGATCATCTGTAAACGTATCAGCACCGGATGGCCATGGCATACAATAGTAAAGTCATGCACCAAAGGCAACCCTTAAAAGTAAAGGACTTGGTATTGAAGCAGCTAAGGCCTTCGAACATGGACGTTAGAGGGCAATTCAAGCCCAATTGGGAAGGTCTATTCGTGGTTAAGAATGTGCTAAGCAAGGGAGCAGTAAAGGTTATGGATATGGATGGCAACGAATTTGTTAACACGATCAATCAAGACAGGCTTAAGTGATACCATGTTTAGGAAAAGAAATAAATCAAGAAAAGCAATACAAAACAAAAAAGATATATGTAAATAAGCCCGTCAACTAATGCTTGGTTGGTTGAGGAAAAATTAGGGCATTTTTTTGCAAAATAAAATAATTCCGCTAAGTTAAAAACCCGAAAGGACGACTTAGGCAAAACATAGGACAACGAATGAAAAATAAATGCATTAGTTAGAAAATCTGTGAGGGCTAGTTAATGACAAGAGTCAGATCATTCGAAACATTTGTACTTGGATTTATTTCATCAATAAAGATATCATTTCTTGCTGAAAATATTTATATGTATGTTTATCAAAATATATGAATGCCAATGGTTAAAACGTCACAAGTAAATAACAAACATTTTACATTTCAATTACTTCAATGACTTGTACTTATGATTAGAAAAGATAAATAAGTCATATAGAATCATACGACATTGGTATATTCTAAGAAAAAGTCTATTATTTTTCTCTTTTTAATAAAAAAGCATCATTCTCAACAAGTCATCAGGCTGGCTCTATCTACGACTATAAGGGCTTAGCCGACCACTCACGCATCTCCCAAGAGTACCTCTTAAGATCTGTCAATGACCTAACCGCTCCAAGCCATCTACGGTAGAATCTATCAATCTTTGTAGTCTCAGCTGCCCCATAATCAAGGCAAGCAAATTGTGTGTTCTGCACTACAAGATTGGTAGCCTATCCGGCCAAGAATGATGTCACTCCGAAACCTTGGAGGAGCAAATACTGCACGGTATCCTCTAGCACCTCCTGTACTACTTACATATGCGTTGGGGTGAGTATAATGTGCAAAAATATAATCCCATCAATAGGATCCCATCCTCTTGCATTAGGACCGCAACATGAGTAATCGTCTAATATGGGTAAAGCCAACAAATCCTATCATTAGAAAGTTGATAAAAAAACCTGGAGCTAGTCATGCTTGGGCATCTGAGAATGTCCCTCAAGGGTCAACCCTCTCTTGTAATATGTAACAGGTGAGTAATTAGAAGGGTTCCCTTATGGATCACTGATTAGGGAGAGCCTCTTCAATAGCCAAACATAAAACAAATCCTATCAGAATCACGATGTGAAGTGATCACCAATCAAATCAAGGTACAAGGCAACGACATCCATGCCAATGAGATTCTTCGCCAATGCCAATGTAGAAGGTGAGTTTCCATGAGAAAGGGGATCGATAACTGACAATAGCCAAAACGGGGCAATGGGATCAACTCCGTAAATGAACTCTGACATCAAGAGCAAAGCCACCATGTGAGGTCAGGTGATACAGGCCCTCGAAGTGCTGACACACCCCTCCAACATAGCATTGACATGAAACCCTCCATGAGATGGTAGATGAGCAAGGAAAGGCACCACAACATCCATATTCTACAAACCCTAACTAGTATCTTCAACATCGAAGCGGTAGGATGGGACTACTAAAGGAAAAGCCTGAGGGCATGCATTCCCAAGGATGGCCTGGTACTCCTCAATCATTGGGCATAGCTCTTGGTGAGCAAATTGGAACATGGGCAATCAGATCCCAAAATGAAAGCGTGGCCCTAACTAAAGCCTTATTTACGGGGCATAACATGAGATATCGAAGCCCCAATAAGCCGAACCTCTCGATTTTTTTCCTTTCTAGGTTCTTCAATGTGTGCAAGAAAGCCCAAAGTTGTTGGTTGCGGGTTGCCATTTGGAGAAAAGGAAAGAAGAAAGAAAATCTAGAATCTGGAGTACAATGTCGTTAACGACTTGAGCTATGTAGTTCACGATATGGCCAATATCATTAATGATATTGCAATGTTGATGATATGGCCTTTGCAGCAAGTTGCCTATATCTATTAGCAAATTGGATTTTCTCATGTGGTTAACAATATGATAGTACAATGACAAATCAGAGGCACCGTCTTTGCAAAAAGTCAGTTTACGAGTCTAATTCCAGATCGAGGGAATTTACTAGCAATTTTTAAGAAGTAAATCGTCATATCAAGCAAAACCGAACATCGCAATTGAATTGGGGGAAATAAATTCAACTAATATAATCAAATTCAATAAACATGTTCAGAAGAAAAAAAATAATCAAGAAGTGTGCAAAAGGAATCAAAAAAGCCAAATTACTGTAAATATGTTCCTAAATGAATCCAAAAGAAAGAAAAGGAAAATCTAAATCGACAAAGAATCCCCATCATTCTCATCATCCTCTGTGCCTCCTATGCGGCTGTCTGCCTCCACATCCTGGCTGCCAGAACTGCCTTAGTGCATGCTAGAGCAGGATGGAGTCCCCCTACGATTTGTGTACCAGCTCCCACCAGACGCAGTCGGGTTAGTAGGCCTCCTAGATTGAGCTAGCTTCTCTCTAAGTCCTATATCCTCAAATCCCGAGTCCTCAAATGACCCTCAAGATCCTGGACCGCAGTTTGAGACCTCAAGTAGTTCTGGTGCTCCAGAGAAATCAATGCCTGTAGCCGAAAGCATGCATTATAAAATAAAAACCCACGGGAAATTATCAACAAATGACAAATAAGAATGCGCATCAAATCCAACATGCATACATAAATATCACAAAATTCTGTTAACGAAAATTAAGAAAGAATACCTCAGCAGCCCAGCTCAGCGCGATGATCAGGTCATGAGCAGATAAGTAGTGGTAGGTGAGTGTCTCAGTATCAGCCCGGGGGACCTATCATGATAAAGCAAAAGTCAAGTTAGGAATCGCGAGTATATAAATCAAGCTTTAAAAGGACTAAAGGAGAAAAGACTCACATGAGTTTGTGTTTTACGGAGCAAAGGTCAAGGTGTATAGGCTCGAGGGTAGCATATGTGTATGCAGCTCCCCCACCCTCGCCATCAGCAAGAAGGTCGTCTCTAGTGGGGTGCTGAGGTGACCCTCCATGAACTCGGGCACGTGGTAAGTCTGGTCCTGTGAATCAGCCCGGTTCGCTTAGACTCGCTTGCATGCACCAGCCTATTTCAAGAAAGTAATGAGTACACGTTAAGCATAATAAAGATTTGAAGAAATCAAAGCCAAAAGTAAGTCGTACCCTATTGGAGCTCACACCGACACCACCGTGGTCTCCCCTGCCAGCTCTGCCATCATGGCCCCCATTGCCAACTCCTCCACTATAGCCTCCACTACTGGCAATACTACCACCGTGGCCCCCGCTGGCCACACAGCCTCTATGGCTAGCATTGCCGTCTAGATCGTCATCTCTGCCACCTCCATTGAAGTTGGCCTCGTCATCCTTGTCATCTAAAAATGCTCTTTTCGCCAACTCAATCTCCTTTCGATGATGCCAATCCTTTGTATCATGGAGCAAAATGCGAGTTAGCAGGCGCATGTGAGCCTGATAGTCTACGCTAATGAAAAGATTTATCTTGCCATTCCCCTCCAAGAAGGTGGCCCAATCTTCCGTTGAGGTGATTTTCAAATTGAGCTAGAACACCCCGATAGGTGGGTGAGGAGGAACTAGCCACCGATCTATTATCGTGTTCCACCAACCCCAAACCCTTTCCCTGAAGTACCACTCTAGGGAAAGGGGACAATCTAGCACAAGACGATGATCTTCTCCGGTTATCCGCTTAACTACCTTCGTAGCCCAATTCGGTACGTCGGTGTAGGGATCAAAAGTAAGTTGCAACATAAAAGACATTTATTGACCACTAATTTATCAACCAACCACAAAGTAAAGAAATAATGAAGTCCCTTGGTAAAGAAAGGGATGGGTACCTGCTCAATCATTAAATTTAATATGCACTCTCAATACGCGGTGTGCCACTTGTGACACCTCTGATCCAACAGCACCAGATGGCATAGAATTGCACAGCAGGGACCAGATCTGTCTTGAAGTCTAGATGAGGAATGATGTGGTGCTCAATGGCCCTGACCTGCAAAAGAGAAGAAAAATTCAAACGGGGTAGTAAAAAATCACGACTGAATAAAGGCGAAAAATCAAAATCCGTTACTTGGAGCAGAACATGACTCAGCTTGAGGGCTTTGTCATGTTCCCTCATCACATAGTCTAAGCCATCATACAACCGGACTAGAATGGCCGAGATTAATTCAGCACTAGTATCGCCACTATGTCCTTGATAGTTGAGATCAACCCGTAGTTAATCTTTCTTGAAGCCACTAGAAAGAACAAGACTGTGAGCAAGTAAATGACCAAGGAGCGGATGCACCGTGCCCGCTGATCCTTAGGCACCATGTCCATCACACACCAATAGCTGTATAGCTCCTTATAAGAGAGCACTCCTACTCCACCACATCTGACAGCGTGATGGTCAGCTCCCCCACCAGCATGTGAAAAGTATGAGTCATCTAGGATCACCGCTCGACCAAGGTGATGAAAGAAGGATGCAATAAGTACGGTATATGCACCGACATAACCTACACTAGCTCTCCAAAACCAACAATGTTAATAGTAGCCTGAAGCTCATGGTCCTTGACTGTGTGGTTCCACCACCTCCACATGGCTCCTATACTTGTAAAATTTGTATAGGTCTATGGCTGCAAAAATCTCGGTAAGAGTTAGCCATGAAATCGATAAGTATTCTCGCTAGAAAAATACATAAAATCTGTATCATTTTCGCATCATAATCACATTTATTTTTTTACCAAAAATTCATCTAACACATGTTGAATGCATCAAGTATCGTCAAAATATACTCTTTGCATGAAGAATTAGAGTGAGAAAGTGGTTTCTGTTGAAGTAGAAACTACTTCTGTTTCTGCCTCAGCCTTGTCGTTAACAACATGGGTGATGTAATTAATGGCATGAAGCAATGTCTTTAACATCATTGCGCAATGTCATTAATGATATTGTACAATGTTGTTAACGGCATTGCAGTTGCAGAAACAGAATGCATTCTGCTAATTTTCGCACCCCTAAAAATCCAAATTTTTGCAAAAAAACCCCCCACATTTGGGTTCCAAGGCATCCTAAACTACTTATAATCAATAAACTAAGCCTAATCATGCATCAATTGCACATAAAACATGCATTTTCATGAATATAAAAAGCTAGGTTGCAAATAAAAAACTGGGAAAATTTGAGATTTGTGGAAGTTTCTGATTACCTAGACCATCGAGGTATGCTCCCCGAGCCTTGGGCACAAAGTATTGATGGGATAATTATAGGAAAACCTGAAAAATTCATCTCCCCTTTTAAAACAATACGCTTCCTCCATAGAACATAAGCTAAAGTGTGCGATGGTGGGGCAAGGATGAAGAGAAGACGAGGCAACTACACTCGGGTTGCAAGACATAATCTTGCAAAGCATTTTGTTGAGAATTAAGGGAAGAAATTTGAGCTTTTTTTAAGAGGGGGCTATCTTTTTCAGCTAAGTGAGAATGAGGAGGAAAATTAGGTTTTTATTTTTAGCTTGGCATTGTGATGTCATTAATGACATCACCCCATGTCGTTAACGACATGGGCTTTCAGCCCAGCCAGCCATGTTCTCTCTTAGGTTTTAGCCCAAATTTATTTTAACCCGTTACAAAATTCATTTTTAAGTTCTTATAACTTTATAAAAAGCCAATGAAAGCATTTAATCGACTCCCATAACCTCATGGAATATTTTCAAAACTCAATCGCGCAACCCAAGGAAATTAATACTCATTCATAATTTAATTCTTTATTGAAGGGGCAAAATTTTTTGCTTTCAGCAATCTCAATCAAGTAATTAAAACATGCATTCATGAACCACATTTTCTCATAAATCTTATCAACCTTTTCGGACTTTCTACAGTCCAAATCTTTTCCATCTTTCTACGGTCCAAATCTTTTCCTGACTTTTTTAGAGTCAATGGACCTTCTACAGCTTGAATTTTTTCCAACTTTTTATACTCAGCAAACTTTCTACAGTTCACACCTTTTCTGACTTTTTACAATCAATGGACTTTATACAATCTGAACCCTTTATGACTTTTTTTATGGTCAATGAACTTTCTACATTCCAAATTTTTCACTACTTTTTACAGTCAACAAACTTTCTACAGTTTGCACCTTCTAACTTTTTACGATCAACAGACTTTCTACAATTCAATTCTTTCCTGGCTTTTTACAGTCAACGGACTCTCTACAATCCGAATATTTCCTAACTTTTTACAGTCTAAAAAAACATTCTACAATCCACACCTTTTCTGACATTTTATAACCAAACAAGCCTTCAACATTTCGTTCCTTTTGTGACTTTTTATAGTCACAAACTTTATATAGTTCAAACATTTTCTGACATTTTATAGTCAATGGATTTTTTACAATCCACATCTCATTTCTAACCTTTCCATGGTTAACGGACTTTCTACAGTCTTCACATGGGATTCTCAACCAAAAGAATGAAGGCGTATGGCTAACGTTCTTCCCCCAACGATTCCAACAGTAGCAACAAGCCAAAGGTCAACCTTCAAGGGGAAACCATCGCCAAACTGATAATTCACAAAGGCCATGGAGAGACCGGTTCCCGACAACGCTACACCAAGGGAAAAGCTTCCAATCTTCATGAAGTTTCCATCCCGAGTAGTTCCAACCATGATAGGTCAGGTATCATCTCTAAACCTCGCTGCTCTTTAAATCGTGGGGCCATATTGATCTCATATCAACCATGATCCTCTAAGGGGTAGCCTGTAAGAATGGGATTTTGCTCCCTACTTGCAAGTTTGATGATGAAGCTATAATTTTCCCTTGTTAGCTTTTTACATTTTATAGGGTCCTGCAAAATCTCTAGAGAAAATCGGCTTTGTTTCTCTAGCCTTCCCTTTCTTAAAGCTAACTTTAAAAAGCCCAGCCTGAAAGTGCCATGCCGTTAACAACATGGCTAATATTGTTAGCAACATGGCCCCATGTTGTTAATAATGTGTAGTAGCAGCAGAACCAAAATTGCACTTTCTACAATTTTTAGACTAAAAGCTCACTCCCTCAATATGCTCAAACATTTTCTCTGTAAAATCAATCTCTTACACCTTACCTAGTATTTGTTACACTCCTCTTCACATGGGATCAAGTGATTATAGTAAAAAAGTGAAAAAGTAAAAGAATGGCCTAAGTCTAAGCTAAGTTGACTTTGGATTAAAGGGAGCTCCTTAAGAAGAGAGCTAAATGTTTTAGAAATTCATGCAAGTGTGAAAAAAGGAAGTGAGCTCTAAGCAATGTTTAAGTTTTTAAGTGTTCTTGAGTGTTTTTTTGGTGTTCTTGAGGTACTTCAACCATTAGGAAACTAAGTTAAGGTCTCTTAGTTCATAGTCACTTGCAATTTCGAAACAATTCTAGAATTAGAGAGTGTAAGGTCATGGAAAGGGCATAAACGTGGGACATTTGGGAGTTATTTATGCAAGCTTGAGGTTTAGTCTCTACTTAAACGAGTTTGAGTTTTGTAGGAAAGTTAAGAAAGCTTTGTGGTTTAGAGTTTTCTTCATCACATTCACTAAGTTCTAACTCAATAAAACCTAGTATAAGTGCTGTTAATAAGTATCTTCACTCATAGGGAATACTCATTTCTTTTTTTCATTTTCAACAAGTTAACTAATTTTCAAGCTTTTTTCCAAAAGTCTAAAATTGATAGAAGAATGATTTCTACTTCCTTTCTTCATCTTGTTAAGACTAAGTTTTTTGGGATCTTCCCTCAAGAGTAACTCTTACTCTGCACTTAAACCATTTTTATCAACAAAATCACAAACCAAACCAAAGAAACAAAGAGGAATTTTTGTAGATTTTGGTGGACCTAGCGAAGTGGATTCACGGCTAAGGGGTGAGCCTTTGAGTTTTAGAGTCGTGCTTCACTTGTTTATACTTGGTTTATGTGTTGATTTTGTAAAATATGAAAACTGAAAACTATCTATTTCTGCCTCTATAATGTCGTTAATGGCATTGCAATGCCGTTAGTGGTATTGCAATGTCCTTAACGACATCACTGATGTTGTTAATGAAATCAGCAATGCCGTTAACTGCATTGCATTCCAAATAGAGCAGGTAGAATGTTCAGAAAACTTTTAAACATCTTTTTATGTTCATGACGGTCAGAGGTGGCTAATCAGACTTAAAATCTTAGTTTTTAGTAGCATAAGATGTATATTTGAGGATTTTACAAACTCAAAATTGGTCTGAAAGATGTTCGAACGATTTAAGTTGGTTCCCCTTCACTTGGAAACTATTTTACCAAATTTAATGGTTTCCCTTTTGGAATGGGTTCAATAATACCATTTTATTTGTTTATTTGGACATAGATTAATTTTCACATTTATTATTGGGAAGTACGCTAGGAAACCCCGACGAAGGGAACCGAAGTTCCCGGATAAGCGACCTGACAAATACTCACATGTGGCATTTTCACTAATAAAATGATTAAATAAATTTTGTATATAAAATGAAATTTTTTTAAATAAAAGTTTTAGAACCCTCTTTGTTTTAAATTAGACTGCTCGAGTCTCGGAAAAGATCAAAACAAGCATATTTGCTACTACTTGTGATGTGCGATATTTGTGCTAACTTTTGTGGATGCAGAAAGACTAGGGTTAGATGAATGTTAGATTTAATTTCATACGGGTATCGCATTTCAATTTGAAATCAAATGTAATATTCATTAGATATTGATGTATTTTAGGTGATTGTATCCCTCAGATTTCAATGTACTTAGGCGATTTATAATCCCCCATCCCAAAAATGTAATTAATCCCTTATGGATTAGGCGTATTTAATTTCCTACGTGTTTACTTTCCATAATTTATTTACCACTTTATGTACGTGCGATAAACTAAAATATAAACTGAAAACATCTAGTTTAGTTTGAATATTATAAACGTTGTTTCTAGCATAATGTAATTTAACTCAAATGACGACAACGTAAGTAACTCATCCGAACACGAATCTTTGTTCTATGTGTTGGATTCTAAAGCTACATTACTTTTGTAAGTTCTGAGTTCAGAAGCAAGTTGCCTCAGAAGCACCAGGATATGCCAGTAGAGCTGTGGTTTCTCAGAAGCAATTAAAAGATCAAAAGAACACTCAAGACTCAGAACCTCAAGAAGCCCCTTTGATGAATCGCAAAAGATAACTTAGTCTTTCAGCGCTAAAAGTCCAGAAAGCTAACCTTGCATTTAATACCACCACGTGCTCTATACCCAAATCTACCACAAGAAAAAGTTTGTTGCAAAATCAGGAACAAAAACATTCCTGCAAATCTGATCAGCATTTGTCGTACAAAGTGGGTCCCAAAATTAACCTGGAACAGTATTGCACGAATCAAAATTGGATGAGCTACTCTAATGGGTTGCTAAAGGAAACAAGATTGAGAGACAACGATAGATTTCTTGGCAACGGTCTAAAATCAACGGAACTCTCCCTCTATAAAAGGATGATTTCCGCCATTAAAGAAGGTTGCTGAATTAAGGAAAAGAATTCAAGAGTAGATGAAATTCTCAATATCACTGCAATCTTCTTTTAGCAAACATTCAAATCTTACTTGTTTGTATTTGAGCTAATTGAAATAAAGCTCATTAGCTCTATAAACTGTTGTAAATCACACTAAGCTAAGGGTAAGTTAGTGTGAGGGAGCTTGACAATCTCATAAGGAAGGTACTTAAGAGAGAGAAAGCTCAGAGCCTCAGATATAGAAGGACGGTACTAATGTATTAGTATATCTCACTATAGGCTAGACTGTTGGAAGGAACTTCAGTTATAAGCTGTAAAGGGTTTGCTTTTCACCTGAAGAAAAGTCATTAGTGAATTAAATCTTGGGCAAGAGATTCCAAGGACTGGATTAAGCAGAGGCTGAACCAGGAGAAAAATCCCTGTTTGCAATTTCTTTCACTCAACTTTACTTTGTGCACTTTGCTATTTTAAAATCAGTTAAAAAGGGGATTCTAAGTATAACTGATTTACTCAGAATACATTTCAGAAGCTAAAATTCTACTAACTTCTAAAAGTAAAGTGAAAACTTGAAAAGGGTCATTCACCCCCCTCTGACTTATTTTATCACTCTACTGGGTCCTACAATTGGTATCAGAGTAGGAACTCAAAAATAACTAATTTAACCAATCTAGAGTAAAAGATTAAAATGGGTGAAAACAGCATGAAGCATTTTCCTGGAAACATGACCACACAGATACTCCTAGAAGGGTTGTCTGTGTCCAAACCCCACTATTCTTTGGATAGAATTAAACATCCTAGAAAAATAGAATGAAAAATTTCATACAGTCTCAGGACATGTATGCATGGCTTGCTATAGCCAATGGTCCATACATTCCTACATCGACTGTGGATGGGCTATTCTTTCCTAAACCAGAAAGTGAATATAATGATTTTGACATAAAGAAACTGCAAAGTAATGTAGCAGCCATTAACTTCTTACATTGTGCTATAGATGCTATAGAATATAACAAGATCTCAAGTTGTGAGAGTGCCAAGGAGATCTGGAAAAAGCTTGAGATGACCTATGAAGGAACAGATAAGGTCAAAGAATCCAAGATCAACTAGAATATTCATCTCTATGAGTTATTTGAAATGGAAGGAGAATAAATATCGAGCATGAATGCAAGATTCACTAATATCAGCAACAAGCTCAAAAGGTTGGGAAAGAATTTCTCAAAAGAGGAGCAAGTGAAGAAGATTCTCAGAAGCCTAACTCAGAAATGGCAAGCTAAGAAGACTTCCATAGAAGAAGCTCAAGATCTCACTACTTACAGGTATGATGAACTCATTGGTTCCTTAATCACTCATGAGATCTCTATGCATAGCTTTCAAAAGAAAGAAAAGGTAAGGTCTGAAAGAAAGAAGGCAATAATCTTGAGAGCAGAAGAAGTTGAGGAAAGCTCATCAGAGGATGATGAGGATATGGCTATACTGGCCAGAAGATTTAAGAAGTTCACGAAGAAGAACTCATGGACTCCTCAAAAGTTTCAAAAGAAAGAAAATTTTCCTCAGAAGTTAGATTTCTAGAAGAAGGACTTCTCAAGGAGCAAGTTCAGAAGGTTTGAAGAGAAAATCAAAGGTGAAAATAAAAAACCTATAACCTATTTTGAATGTCACCAGGAAGGACATATCAAGTCCAGATGTCCAAAGCTAAGAAAGGACAAAGGAAACAAGGCTATGGTAGCAGCATGGAGTGACAACGAAAATGAGAGCACTAGAGATTCTTCAGAGAATGAAGAGACTACACAAATATGCTTTATAACTGTAGATGACATGTACCCAATAGGTGAATCCTAGCATAGCAACATAAAGAAAGTCTTATCATCAGAAGAAAAATCTCAGGCGAAATATGAGGTAAATTCTAAACTCAATATTCCTGATGAAATCATGCAAATACTTATACAAATCTATAAGCAGGTTAAGAAGAATAAGAAACATATGAAGCTTTTGGAAGAAGATTTTGATGACTTCTGTATCCAATATATAGTAAGAGATAACTCCACCAAAGCTATTCAAAAGAGGTAAGGAGAGCTTGAAGTTGAGGTTGAGAAGCTCAAGAAAGAATTAGTTCTGGTAGGAGTTAATGTAACCAACCTCAACAGAAGAGTAATGTTGGTGGAAGGACATCTATCAGGAAAGATAACTTTGCCTGGAAAAACAAAATCTCAGAAGAAGGAACCTCCTCAGAAGAAGGATCACCCTTAGGTGAAGAAGCATCCTCAAAAGATAAACTCTCCTCAAAAGCAAAATCTTCAAAGGAGGTATCAAGGTGAATCCTCAGCTCCCAAGTAAAGGAGCTATAAGGAATATGGATATAGGTATGGCGTAAGCAGTCATCAGAAAGGAGGTTGTCAAAAGTTAACTCAAAGAAATCCCCATGCTAGAAGAAGAGTTATACCGCAAAGGCAATTAATCTAGGATCCCTTTGATCTTTGCCCATCTCCTAGAACTCTGCAGAAAGAAATGGCTAGAGAAGTCGCAAAGATCTTTTGTAACTTTTATGGGAAGAAGAATCATATAACTTCTATGTGTAGATTTAAGAATGGTTTTTATGATTCTTATGATTGGTCAAATCTAACTTATGATGCACCCAAACCAAAGGGAAACTGTGTTCGAAGATTCTAACCATCTACTTTTGCAGGTAAGTATTAGATCAACATAAGGTCAACAAATCTAGTATGAAGAAAGTGGATGTTCAAGACATATGACAGGAGATGAAACATCATTCATCTCGTTAGAACGCAAAAGATATGGAAATGTGAGCTTTGGAGACAACAAGAAAGGAAAGATCATTGGCAAAGGAACCATTGGATCAGAAATCAAAATTGAAGAAGTCTCTCTTGTTGATGGCTTGAAATTCAATCTTTTGAGTGTCGCTCAACTATGTGACCAAGGAAGAAAAGTCATCTTTGAATCAGAAGGATGCTCTGTCATTGACTGTAAGTCAAATGAAACTTTGATTTATGCCCCTAGAATAAATAATGTATTCATAATTAATTTAAATAACAAATCAAAGAAAGATATATGCTTAATGTCTGAAGAAGAAGAGTCATGGCTATGGCATAGAAGGTTAGGACATGCTAACATGAACCTTCTAACCAAATTAGTCAAATAGAAACTTGTTAAGGGTTTGCCAAACTTAAACTTCGAAAAGGATCATTGGTGTAATGCATGTCAGTATGGAAAACAATTCAAAAAGAGCTTTAAATCTAAATCTGAATTTTCCACTATGAGATACCTAAAACTTGTTCATCTAGACTTGTTTAGCCCTGTTTTGGCTATGAGCATGGGTTGACACAGATATACCATGGTTATAGTGGATGATTATTCCAGGTATACATGGGTTATTCTACTAAGTAGCAAGGATGAAGCCTATGAAGGATTCTCCAGACTATGTAACAGAATGAGGTTGAACAAGGAGTCCTTCTCTCTAAAATAAGAAGTGATCATGGCAGATTATTCGAAAATAGACTATTTGCTGGATTCTGTGACGCAGGAGGCATTGAGCACAACTTCTCCACTCCTCACACCCCCAACAAAATTGGGTTGTTGAGAGGAAGAATAGAACCATAGTTGAAATGGCTAGATCTATGCTCAGTAACAACAAACTTCCCAAATATTTCTGGGCAGAGGCAGTCAATACTGCATGTTACATACTCAATAGGGTAAATATTAGATCAGTAATTGAAAAAACTCCCTATGAAATTAGGAAAGGTAGAAAACCTAAAATTGGGTACTTTAAAGCATTTGGGTGTAAATGTTTTATACTAAAAAATAAAGAACAACTAGGAAAATTTGATCCTAAAGCTGATGAAACAATTTTTCTTGGCTACTCAACAGATAGCAAAGCTTGCAGAGTCTTTGTCAAGAGAACATAAACTTTAGAAGAGTCAGTACATGTAGATTTCGATGAAATTATCCATGTAGGAAAAAGAAGAGGTTTAGAGGAAGATGGAGATTTTGTGTCAAATAAACAACCCTCTGAGCAAACCCAAGGAGAAACATCAATAAAGGTTGAACCATCTGAGATCAGGTTCTTAGAACATGGAGATGAAGAACATCCTTGAGAAGTAAAAGAGGCTCCTGTTCATCTTAACCTACTCAAGGAAACAAGAACCAAGAAGGACCATCCAGAAAGATTGATCCTTGACACACATCAGAATCCATCATTTATCTCTTTTATAGAACTAAAGAAATTTGAAAACACATAACATGATGAGAGTTCAATGATGGCCATGCAAGAAGAACTAGATCAATTCACCAGAAATAACATTTGGGATCTTGTCCCGATGCCCATGAATAAATCCATCATTGGCACTAAGTGGGTATTCAGAAATAAGCTCAACGAGGAAGGGAATGTGGTAAAAAACATAGAAAGACTAGTAGCTCAAGGGAATAATCAACAAGAAGGAATTAATTTTGACGAGACATTCTCCCCTGTAGCAAGACATGAGGAAATCAGAATCCTCTACGCCTTTGCATCACATATGGGATTTAAGCTATATCAAATGGATGTAAAAAGTGCCTTCTTCAATGGACTCATCTCAGAAGAAGTTTATGTCAAGCAACCTCCTGGCTTTGAAGATTCAAAGCATCCATGCCATGTCTATAAGTTGATGAAAGCACTATACGATCTGAAGCAGGCTCCCAGAGCCTAGTATGAGAGATTGACAAGTTTTCTTATCTCAAAAGGATACATCAGAGGCAAGACAGACATTATATTATTTATCAAAAGAAGGAACAAGGACATACTCCTCGTTCTGATCTATGTTGATGATATCATCTTCAGAGTAACTGTTGAAAAGATGTGAAAAGAATTTAGTTCTCAAATGAAGAATGAATTCGAGATGTCTATAACGGGAGAATTAACCTTCTTTGTTTGTCTGTAAATTAAACAAAGTTCAAATGGAATATTTATCAATCAATCTAAATATACCAAGGAGATTCTAAAGAAGTTTGGCATGGAAGATGGAAGAGATATGTCAACTCCCATGGCATGGAAGAAGGTTGATCAGAAGCTATTCAGAGGAATGATTGGTTCTCTGCTATACCTCAAAGTAAGCAGACGTGATATTCATTACGTAGTATGCCACCGCGCAAGATTTGCATATGAGTGTAGTTAAGAGGATTCTAAGATATCTAGTTGGAACCATAGAAGCTGGATTATGGTATCCAAATAATGGAGATTTCTCATTAAAAGGGTTCACCGATGCAAATTATGGCAGAGATCAACTAGAAAGAAAGAGCACTACTAGAGGATGTCACTTTCTGGGAAATTGCATTGTATCCTAGTACAACAAGAAACAAACCTCAGTAGCATTATCTACCACTGAAGCAGAATACATGGCTACTTGAAGCTATGTCGCTCAAGTTCTATGGATCAAACAACAGCTAGAAGACTATGGAATTAAAAGTGAATGTCTAGAAGTTCTATGTGATAACAAGAGCGTGATTGATTTGTCAAAGAATCCCATATAGCATAGCATAATGAAGCATGTTAATATCAGACATCACGTCATAAGAGATTATATCCTTAAGAAGGATGTAAAATTGGTTTGCATCTCTACTGAAGACCAAAGAGCATATATCTTCACCAAGCCTCTGAGTAAAGACCAATTCACCTTTCTCAAAAGAGATATTAAAGCTCAGAAGACAGAGTAATTACTCAAAAGATGAATCAACTCTTAGAAGAGAATCTTCAGAAGACAATCATGCTATCAGAAGTAAAGGATGTCGCAGAAAGAGTGCAACTCAGAAAGATTAACCAGCGAAGCACTCCAAATTTCAAAATTAAAAAACCCGAATCCCAAGACAGGTTCTTAGGGTAAAACTGTTCACATTCTACCATCACTTACACCTCCAACGATTCATCTAAAAGAAAACGGTAAATGTAGAAACCGTCAACATTAATGATCATACCTTTCTACTGTCTTACCCCTATGAATCCTAAGTATAAATAAGATATCACTATTTATCCTCAAAACACTTTACCAAAATTCCCTTAATCTCTTGCTCAAACAAGTTCTTCCAAAACCCTAAATTCCTCTGATTTCTTCAATCGATTATACAGAAATGGCACCAAAGAGACCAAGATCCTCTAAAAACCCTAACGAGTAGATAATCATCCAAATCCCTCAAAAGCCTTTTGTTCCTATTCTATACAGGTCAAATCCCACAAACATCACCTCATAAAGATACTTAGGAGATAATGTCTTCTTACAGGCATCTCCCTTCAAGGAAACCATTGAGTTCTATCAACTTGGGACTTGGATCAGATTAAAGGAACCCACTTTTCCTTCTATTATTCTTGAATTTTATAAGAACTTGAAGAAATGCACTATGAGTGATGAAGAGCTCAAAACCACAATTAAGGGAAAAGAAATTACTATTACTCCAGCTTTTCTTAGAAAGCTGTTGAACTTGAAGGATGAAGGGTTAGCTCTCAAGAGGGGATGCGAAGAGTCAATCAGCTACGACAGAAAAGCATATATGCTAGAAGGGTGGTTTGGGGAGAAGATAAGCACCCATATACAGTAGGAGCCTAGATACTGGCAATTCGTGATGGCGCATCTTCTACTTCAGAAGATGAATTCCACCAACGTAGTATCAAGCCATGAGCATTGTATTTTATTCCATCTGGCGTACAAGAAGAGGGTTAATTGGCCCATAATCATCATGTAGCATATGCTTCACCACAAGTTCACACATGATGGTCTTATTAGCAGGATAGTTGCATCTAATGATATTGATTACTTAGATGAGGATGGATCTCTAGGCAGTGAAATAGTGAAGGAGACCTTTGATAAAAAGGTATATTATGGGATGAAGTGGGATAGGGAGGAGTCCTTGAAGAAGGATCTGATGATGAAGAGAAGGGAAAAGGAGTTGAGGGTTGCAAAGAAGGAGAAAGGGGCAAAAGGGGTTGGGGAAGTCTCCCCCAAGAGGTAGAGGGTGCCTATGCTAAAGTAGGAGGAGGTCCCTAAGGCAAAAAGAAGCTAAATCAATAGAAGTAAGGCACTTGCTGCTGAGGATGTGGTAATTCCTACTGAAGTCACTAAAGGAAAAGCTCAAGGAATTACCTATTCCATGAACAAATATCAATATATGCCTAGGCCTATGGAGCAGAACAGCTCAGAAGATGATGAGGAGGATAGGAGGTCAATCAGTATTCTGACTAAGAGCAGAAGGGGAGAATTTGATCCAAATATGACTATCCCTAGTGATGAAGAAGAAGAGAAGGTTGAAGAGAAAGAAGAGAAGGTTGAAGAGAAAGAAGAGAAGAATGAGGAGAAGGAAGAAAAGGCGGAGGAAAAGGAGGAGAAGGTCGAAGAAAAAGAAGAGAGGCTGAGGAAAAAAAGGCTAGAATGATAAGTGTATAATTACAGTTATTTTCATATTAATTTTATACACTAAACACTATAGTTTAAGTCATTTTTTTACTTCATATAAAAGATTTCACGTGGTATGTAGTTGTTTTTTATGCAAATGCAGATACTAGGTAAATCTTGGGAGTAAAATGATCTAAAGTGGAATTCTATTAAGAAAGAGTGAAAAAGGTGCTAAAAGATGTGTGGAACTTAAAGATTTGGCTTAGGATCAAAGATGTCAAAGATCGGTGAAGTTACAAGGAGAATTTTGAAGAAAAATGCAATTCACGGTCATAACAATCATTTGTGATCGTGACTTGTTCTTCTTCAAAACAAAAATCTGCCAATCAAAGATTCATGGTCGCTACTTGTATATCGTGGTCTCGGCTTGGATGATTTTCTGGTTTAATCTTCTTAACTACTAATTGCCAGATAAAGATGATCGACCACCATCAACTACCAACGAATAGACACCTATCAGATATCAACCAATCATGAAAAGGTGCCTATCCATTGTGGATTAGATTGAAGATTCTCAACCAATCATAGTTACGTGATGCAATCATTCACAATTGGACTCGACTCTTCGTATGGATAGACGCAACCCTTCGAACTCTATAAATAGGGCTCCAAACCTTACAATTTCATGCAATCAAGCAGAGGGAAAACATTGGAGTGCATGAGAGAGATATAGTGTGTGTATAGATAGAGAATTCGCTACGTTCATAAGTGTTAGCGAGAAAATATTTAAGTGTTTTGAATCCTTGTTTTGATCACTAGATTTCTCTATATTCTTGAGCGATTGTTGTATAAGTGTACTTGCAAATCACTTATCCATAAAATTTTTCATTCTTCATTATTCGTTTGTTCAACATTCGTAAAGAATAGCATCCTAGCGGAGGTTCTATACTGGCTGAGACTGAACTCAAAGCAGACCCAAGAATTGCAGGAATTGACGACACCCATTAAAGAGTGGATATAGTTTGATCAACTTTAGCTCTCACTTGCATACCTTACAACTTTGCTTTGCTTTCTACTTATACTTTCTATTTCGAAGTTTATGATATGTCTATGTGTCATAATGTGTATTTCGTGTTAAGTCTTTTATATTAATCAAGTTATATGTCTTGGAGTTAATTTTAATAGTAGTTTCGAGTTAACAATATCATGTATAATCACTGGATCTG
>CATIWQ010022917.1:0-38241 GCA_949673415.1 Euphorbia schlechtendalii | reverse complement strand
ATGTTACCCATGAGATGTCCACTCGATATCCAACTCACAGCCCTTCTGAGGTAATCACACACACCAAAAGCCCAAACAGGGCAAATACCTATCCAAAACCATTTTTCCCACATTAAAGGATATCACAGTTGATGTCCTCAGCCCACGCGAGGCAAACTTACTTCAAAAGTCTTACCTTACCAAATCTTCAAGGTTATACACCTCATACCCGAATCATTCACCCAAACGCGGCAATAATTCACGTATCACCACATACCCTCAAATAGTGATGACCACACAGGTATCTGAAATTTCACCCTAATTGGGCAAAATAACCAAATCGTTCATTAGGTAACTACATACGGTAGTTGTTTACTTTAGGGTATGTCACATCTCTTACCCGAAACAATTTTAACCTTCTCATTCCATGAGGCCTAGTCATAGTACAAAACCTCAAACCATTGACCTATTACCACACAGGTAGCTTAGTCAGCTCGCTTGCACCACTCATATTACTATGTCACACCGACATTGTACAAATCTCAAATCCAACCCCCGTTGTTGGATTTTCATTTCCATATGTTTTCCTTTTTACCTAATGACTAACCTATTTATTTCAAATGGATTGACATACATGTTATTTCACATCACGACATGCTAACCCCTTGTGAGTGCAGCCATGACATTAAACATCGCACGCATTTCTCGCATCATGACTCATATCACGAATCTTACATGCACGATCTAATATTCTGCTCGTGTATCAAAGGGGCTTAGAAGAGGCCTGCTCGCTGCCTGGTCCACGTTTCCCCAATTATGGCCAATCTGGACTGGGTTCCGTACACTAACTCAAGTGAGGACTCGGGTTCAGACTCAGATTTGGTTCAACGCACTATTATGGCCAATCCACAAGGAGAAGGTGCGAGGGAAGATCACTCTGTCCGTACGGGATAAAATTCTCAGTAGTCATCGGTGAGCACCGAGATTGCAGCTGCCATAAACGCCTTTGCCAACAGCGAACAGCTAGCTACGCTCATTCGCCAACACCTCGGGAGGACCAAGAATGCAGTGTCCAGCCCGGAGGTCACCCTTAACAATGTCAATCTGACAGGAGGACCTCCTACTTCACTCATGATGCTCCTACCTCCTACTGCCAATTACCAGTTCGGGGCAGGACAAAGTCATCATATCCAGCCCGCATTCGTACAAGGGCCTTTCTACCAAAGAATGTCCCAACAGCCTATTCCCACTTGGAGTACGTCAGTTGCCTCACAATTCCAGGCACCTAAACTGTCCCATTCCGTGGCATATCCCCAGGGGCAATATAGCTCTTATCCAAGCGCAGGGAACGCCATCCTCCAACAACTAGGAATGGCAAAACTATGGCAGCAGTACTTGGCCATTCACGATGGCCACCTAAAGAACATGTACCCTGCCCAACCTATAGTCGAGGATGAAGACAGCTTGCCCCCAAACTTCGCAATGCCACAGTTTGAGAAGTACGTAGGATCTGGTGACCCGCGCGCTCACTTGACGCATTATCAAACAATGATGAGAGAATTGAGGGTCAGTGACCGAATGATGGATAAGCTCTTTGTCATCACCTTAGGCCACCTGGTCAATGAATGATACAGCCACCTTTCGCTGGATATAGCTACCAATTGGAATAGCCTCGCTCAAGCTATACTGGAGCATTATGGTTTCAACTCTCAGATGGAAACCACAGTGCAACATCTGGAGGCTATAAGGTAAAGGCAGGGTGAGAGCTTCAAATCATACTATGCACGTTGGATGGCCACGCAGGTCAGGCTTAGGGCTCGCTTAACTTTACCAGAGATGATAACCAAGCTTCTGGATGGTGCACTACCATCATACAGGAACAATTTTAGGTCAGACATCTTCTCGAGCTACCAAGAAGTGTTTGAGAAAGTAGATAGGATGGAGCACTTTGAATCCATGGACACATCCTGGGGGGATTAGCACCCATGATTGATGATGTAATAAATTAGCATTTAGCTACTTTGCTCGTGGGGCTTTTGAATTATTTTGAATAAATTGAACATTGTTTATTTGCTTGATATTTTATCAATGACTTCACGCATTCTCATAAACATATACATATTGTTTTAGCACATGTGACACATCGTTTCATGAAATTAATTTGGGTATAAATGGATTCACCAAAAATTCAAATGATTTGACTTTTGAGAGAAAGTGAGAGATAAATACATGTACTTAGACAACGTGTGATAGCAATTGCCTCATCATACAATGATGAAAGATCAATGGAAAGATCTCCAAGCACAAAACATCCACCGACTAAACCAAGAGAACGAAACACATGCAAAAATCAAAAGGATCGGAGCTAGAATAAAGCAAAAATGTCAACTAAGCAAGTTGAGGCCAAACAACTGGCGCAATGCCACAAAGAAGGTGTCAGATCGTTGAGCACGTCAACAACTCCATCACACGGCTCACCACCATTTGTGGGGCAATTAAACAACCGACACAATATCACAACGAATGAGACAAATCATTGAACATGTCAACAACTCCATCATAGCCATTCACAAGACCAAACAACTGACGCAACATCACAAAGAAGGAGTCAGATCGTTGAACACGTCAACAACTCCACCACCACCATTCATGATATCGAACAACCGGTGCAATGTCACAAAGAAGGAGATAGATTATTGAACATGTCAACAACTCCATCACACAGATCACCACAATTCATGGAACAATCAAGCAAACGTAAAAGTAAATTGAATCTCCCCTAAAGGATCATACAAAGGTTAATACTAAAGATAAAAAGGAGCTAGATTATTGAAATCGTCAACAACTCTTCGCATGACACGCTACTATTTGCAATCATCGCACCATCAAAGGAAACACCAATAATCAAGACTCATCACATACACTTCAAGCCAGCAAAGCGGCGTGAACACCAACCAATCAACCAGAAATGCTGAACGAGATAACAACTAAAGTCACGGATATGGACGGCAGCTGATCTACCAAATCAACCAAGTCTTACACAATTGCTATCACGCATAGGTGAAAGAAATAAATAGATGAGAAGTAGTACAAAAAAATAATAAATTTGTAATAAGCCTGTCAATTAACACTCTGTTAGTTAAGCAAAAATTAGGGCTTATTTTCAAAAACACAAAAAGAATAGTCCGCTGAGTTGAAAACCTGAAAAGGGTGGCTCAGGCAAAACTTAGGACATCAAGAGAATCACATTGGTTAGAAAACTTGAAAAGGCTAATTGATGGTAGGAGTCAAATCATTTGAAACATTTATACCCCTGTTAAGTTCATCAATGAATTGTCATTTTTGCTGAATCTTTATGCATATGCTTATTTTGATTGCTTTCATGCCAATGGTAGAATGTCGCAAGTAAACATCCAAAAAATTAAGAAAAAAAGAAAAATAAGTCTGCTGGATTGAAAACCTGAAAGGGCGATCCATGCAAAAATTAAGACAATGTTCGATAGATTGAAAACCCGCAGGGGCGATCTATGCAAAACTTAGGACTAAAGAAATATCAAATTCATCATCTCCTCCTCGGAACGGTACGAGGCATCATATACCTTCAACACTTCAGGCAAACGGCTTCCAAGAGATCATCGCCGACACAACGTGGGATCAACGACTCATCCAAACTTTCCTCAAATTAGATCCAAGCTATGAACTCAAATCTAATTCAACGAACCCATGGTCATCGCTTTGAGGGAGTCGTCCATGGAATCCCTAACAAGATAAGTCATAGGGGCAACCATGCACCGGCACAAGAGAAGGCTCCTCAATGGATGAAGCCCACGATGCCTACATACATCATAAATATTGTTCATGCATAAAAATACATTACATTCACATCATGACATTTTCAGGTAAAGACAATGCCGAACTAGGACAACACTGTCCCGATAAACAAGAACCTCCACCTCCACATGAGGAACCCACAAACAAGACGATGGCCCACTCAAGCCTAAAGTCAACATTGCAACAAAAGACTCCTAAAACAACGGAGCAATTCTCGGGACATCCCCGAATTTCTATTAAACTTATTTATTTATCATGTTTTAATTTTGGATTGAAGGGGAAAACATTTTTACTTCGCATAAACTCAATCAAATAATTAAAACATTCATCATAAAATGTATTAACATTACCTTTTTTTCTCTGACTTGTCATAGGGAAACAAGTCAACATCTGACTAAGGAAATTCAAAACACAACCGAAGAGGGAAACGGTTATCTCAATGGCTGAAGAATGAAATAGTCTCATTTATCAACCGAAGAATGAAATGGTTTCCAACCACCAAAGGGACGTAGCAGAAAGAAACGATCGACTCGCCTACAAGGAGCCCAAGGGATTCCGAAGAAAGAAACGGATAACCCTATGAAGACACGTCGCCAGAAAGGAAGGCCTATGTTTGGGAACAAGAAGTCACCAGCTGCACTGGTCAGGTATATTCTCAATCCCTCTGCTCTTTTCGTGTGATAATACTGGTTATACAACCAGCAATTATCACACGAGGGGCAGCTGTGAGCATGGGATTTTGTACCAGCTCGCGCATTCAATGATGATGGCTTTTCGGGGATATTTATCCTCGAATCACACGATTTTCAACCATCCGACGATCTTCAAATGGGAGTTCTCCTCGTTAAAAGTTACGTTTGGGAACCTAAATAAATATTTAAAGGCTTAATTTTTAAGGGACATAAATAAATATTTTAGGGTCCAAAATAATTTAATTAAATCATTTTATATTTTTTCTGTTATTTCAAAATATAATTAAAAAAATAAAAAAATAATAAAATAATAAATCAGAGCGAATGGCCCATGAAAATCATATTTTCATGGGCCACCCTTGCCGGCGAGGGTGCATGCCTCACCAGCGAGGGGGGACCCTCGCCGACGAGGGTGGCAAAAAAAAAAAAAATTCCCCCTATAAATAGGGGGAATTTTCAGAGAAAAGAGGGCCGAGAAATTCAGAGAAAATCCTCTCTGTCAGATAAAAAAAATGCAAACAATATTTCTTACTTCTATTTTTTTCTCGGATCCAAAACACTTTTGGATCCCAAATCTCTTCATCTTTTAATTAAATTTCTCCATCTATTTCTTCTTAAATCCTCATATATTCTCGGGTCTAAAACAAATTTAGAACCTGAGTCTGATTATCTTTTGGATAAATAAACACTTTATTTTCCAACCAAACACTTATTTTTCCGATTAAACTACAATTAACTACAAAAATGAATGAGGAACACTCCCGGGGATCAAACGGATACGTCGAAGTGGATTCATACCGCAAGGATAAGCCTCTGAGTTCCTAGAACTGCGGATTCCGTGCTTTCATCTGCTTCATTTCTTTTTTAATTTTTATTTTTGGCCTAGGAATTATTTTTATTCCTTGTTATTGTAAATAATGTTGTAATTCTCTTCATCTTTATTTCTTTTCTTTATTGCTTTAGAATACCCCACGAAGGGAATAAAATATATTCCCGGACAATAGACCTCACCTTATGCCATGTGGTCATTTTCACTAATAAAATTGACCAACATACGTGTAAATAAAAATGAATTATTTTTATTTAAATTAACAACTTTAAAATCTTCGATGTCTTAATTAGGCCACACAGGCCTCGCTAAAATCAAATCGAACATATGTGATATCCCCTGTGCTAACCTTTGTGGATGCAGGTTAGATGTATGTTTAGGATTTTAATTTTCCTTCGGGTATCGCATTTTCATTTTTTTAGAAAATGTAATTAATAGGTTAGCAGGCGGTTGCATCCCTCGATTTTTGAAAGCCTTGTAATTTTTATTTTTCGTATTTACTTTCCACATTTACTTACTGTTTTATGGATGGATTTACTACTTTTTCAATACGTGAATCATGCATGTAAACTTGAAAAACAACCTAAGCGCAAATATGCGTAATTGAAAGAACACGGTTTTCTGTAGATGTAATATAATGTGATTACATAAGAAATAAGCAATTTATCCCAGATCCGAATCTCTATGTCTTGGTGGGCCGTCCCCCGGACATTAAGCCTCACAGGTATCTAAATTCTGGAAAGAGCTAATCCAGGTGGCGACTCCACACTAAGAGACGGTGGATTTGGGTTCGAACAGATCTAAAACATTTTCGCTTTTCTCTTTCAACCTTTTTCCCTGGTCCCCGACCCGGCACACCTTTTTTCAAACCCCCCGGTGGACCGTGCCTCTCATCTCCGTGCGCTCTCGGCCCACCGCTCCTTGTCGCCCACTCACAATCACCTGGACTAACTATGTGCAAAACCTTAATCTAGTTATCATAACATTTTCTATAACAGGAATTGAGCCTAAGTCATGCAAAGCATACTTTAATCATTTCATAGAAAATCACATTTCAATTTATTATTATCAATCATCTATAGCATATGGTAGACTCTGATATCGTTGATGGTTAATCTAGATAGGTAATGAACATGTAAGCTGGCATGTTGGAATTTTAATACTTAAAATTAACCTAAAAGGATCTTCTAAGCATGGAATAATTGATATAATCTTAATTGAAATGTTCCATAGATGCATTAGGTTTATAATACTTTTTAAAAGAAACCTAGCATCTAAGTATAAAGCATTACCAATTGATGCGTGCCTTCCCTATGTAGTGGTAGAGTGATCCCTTAAAGCATTCAAATAAAATTTTGCTAGCACAAGCCTCCAAAATAGGACAACATCTATGAGAAGTCCATATAAACCCCACCGATCGAAACCTCACGAGAAGGGAGAACTTGTTAGTTAACAAGGGTTTGTTAGACCACTCGTAGACCAAATCGAAAATAACCATGGAAGCTCTTTTCCAAAATAAGAAAAATCCTTGAAAAGAAGTCTCGCAAATACTAGAGAAACTCGGGAAGGATCTCAAAAATATTCGCAAGAAAAAGTAGTCAAACTTAGAAGAAGGCTAGACTGAAGTGAGAGAAGAAGGAGGAATTCAACTCCTATTTATTAGAGTGGGAGAAAAATTTCTCCCCTTTTATCAATGTGGGATGGGGAATTCCCCATCCCACAGGCGGGTCACCTGGGCGGAGCCCTAAGCTCTGCCTGTTGACCCGCAAGCAAGGCCTTGCAAGACTTCCCACAAGCCTTGTATGAGCATAGGATTTCACCCCCGACTCGGGAGTTCGATGATGAAGCTGTAATTTATTTTTCCCTTGCTAGTTTTTCACTTTTTACAGAGTCTTGAATTCATCCGAAGGAAGCTTACTTTGTTTCTTTGAGCTTTAACCTTTTTTAGGTAATTTTAGCACAAAAAGCCCAAGGCAAAGAAGAAATGTCGTTAACTACATCGCAATGTCGTTAACGACATCGCAATGTCATTAATGACATCGCAATGTTGTTAACGACATTGTAGTGTCAGCATATTCAGAATTGCACTTTGTGGACTTTTTCAGCCAAAAAAATCAAATCTTTCCCACTTGCTCGGATTATATCTTTGAAATACAGCTGCCACACCTTACCTAAGTATTTTGAATCCCAATGTTTTGCAAAGGGATTGAGAAATAAGTTGAAAAAAAGGAAAATTGTACATTGACTTTTTTTTAGATTGAAGGGGCTCTCTCTTTAAGAGAACTGAGTTCCAGACACAAAGGGGGGGGGAGCTCACATTTTGCATCAGAAAAAGATTGAAAATAAAGAGAGGAAAAGATCTAGAGAGCATTAGGGATCATTTCTTCATGTGTTCTTGAGTAAAACAACAAACTTTAATCCCCAACACTTGAGATTCCGGGTTAGTTAGATTAAATCCTTGAGGTTTAGACTTGAATGGAGAGTCTACAACAACTTTATCACTCACTTGAATGTCACTACACCTTCTAAGGCATCTTCTTTGGCAAGGAATAGATCCCTTCTAAAGATTTTCAGTAAATCACCAACCAACAACTAAATCCAACAAAAAAGAAACAAAGAGAGCTTCCCAGAATACTTCATGGACCTTAAAGAAAGTGTATTCATGATTACAAGGTAAGCCTCTAAGTTCTTGGAGTTTGTGCTTACATTTATATGCTTTTCTTTTTGAAGTTTCATTATCTTTTCGGTTATTTCCATTTTTTGCACACCAATCTATTTTCTAGGAATTTCAGTATGATTTAAAATCTTTTAGAGTATTTTGTTTACATAAAAATATTCTACACATCTTTAGCTTTCTAGAATGATAAATATCATCCAAATCGGTTAAGTACAGCAAAGGTTATGTTCTTTTGAAGTTTTGGATTTTTATTTTGCTATTTCAGCTGTTTCTGTGTGTTTTCTGTAGGTCTAGAACCTCGATGTCATTAACAACATGACCTAATGTCGTTAATGATATTACAATGTCATTAACGACATGGCCTAATGTCGTTAACGGCATTGCCTTTGGCAGAATTCAGTTTCGCTCAGGTTTGCTCCGTTTCTAATCGTTTAAGCCTAGAACAACCCGCTGAGACTCTTCTGAGTTTGGAAATGCATCATTGGGTAAAAAACCTCTAAATTGTAATTATTTATGATTTATTAATGTATTAAAATGTTGATTAAAGTTTGGAGTAGCAACGGAAATGCTTCGGGCCTCCAAGGGAAGTCGGTAATGATATGGATGACATCGTTACCGTTATTAACCCAAACGATGGCTATGTTACGCATGTTCAGCCTAGATTTGTGTTTCTAAATGTTGTTTTAGGTCACCCATAAGAAGGGAACTCAAGTTCCCAGATAACCAACCCAACAATATAACATGCAGCATTTTCACTAATAAAAATGACCAACATAGTTGAAAATAAAAATGAACAATTTTCACAAAATAAGAACTTCGAAATATACGTTTTTTTTACCTAGGCCACATGGGGTCTTTCTATAATCTAAATCGAGCATACATGGGACACTTGGTACATATTTGTGTTGTGGAATATCCCCTGTGCCAACCTTTGTGGATGCAGGTAGTTTAGGTAGATGTATGTTAGGATTTAATTTCCTTCAGGTATCGCATTTATGAAATGTAATATTTGTTAGATATCTATGTATTTAGGCGATTTGTAAATTCCCCATCACAATATGTAAATAATATCTCATAGATTAGGTGCATTTACTTTCCTACATGTTTACTTTTTCGCACTTTATTTACTGCTTTCTGCATGCACGTTAAATAATCAAAGACATAAGCCCAAAACATCTAGATTGGATCGAAATATAATGTGGTTTCTAAACTGGAATAATGTTAACTCAAATGACAATGAAATAGGTAACTCATCCCAGACCCGAATCTCTGAACTATGGTATCTCTTAGGCTTAACGGATCTAGGTTGTACTAAATTTTCCCGGAAGAGCTGATCCGGGTAGCAATTCTGAGTACCATAGGCTAGAGATCCTGATCTCGAGTCTATTAAGCTTGAAAATCACATTTTCAAATTACATTTTATTTGAGCAATCCATCTTTCGAAGCATGATCCTTTTTGAAAACCCCCACGCTCCATCCCACGAGGCCGGCACCTTGCGACAACCGCACGGGTCAAAACATCGTCTGCTCACAGTGGCGATTCCGCTGGGGATGATCTTTTTTTTTCATAAACTTAAAAGTTTAAAAGATTTTGGATGAGTATTGAAAAGTCATTAAATGAGTTAAATCCACGCTTACGATATTTCGAACAAAAGCATATGCATTAGATGGCTTAGCCTTTAAGATTAGGATGCCCCTATTACCGTGAAACTTGCGAAAGTATCATTTGTGACCCCATGGTGACCAAAGATACTTAAGCGGGTGGATCACTTGTTGCCATATCGCATGTACCTCCCTCATTTGCACCTATTTAGGGAGAGGCTTGGAGTGTATCTTAGTGCAACAATAACCTTCTACATCAACAGCCCATGACCGAACTCATATAAGGAAACCATAGATACTTTCTCTAGGTCTACTAAAACAAATTGCATATCTCCTTGCAGGCCGCTGCTTAATAACTCATGGTATTGAGATGACCCAAGCTTAGATTTAGAATTTTAACCCTTACGCGAGGGGATATAATGTCGGAGGAAGTGCATCGCATGCTATGTGCTATGTGTTTACCGCTTCCCTTTTATCATACATCGTATATAGCATCATGCTAACCACAATCTTTTATGCAGACATGATTATGCACACACTCGTTTATGATATGGTCATCATGCCACCACATACCTGAGGTCACATTAATTTCACACACCTAGGTTTATACAATATGCTAAGATAGCGTGACCTATGATTAGGATCACAAATTCCCAAAGTATAGCGGTGCCCGCTTAGCACCTGAACCTCTGCCCATTCGGGATAACAAACCCACTATACTAAGAGTCACACAATACAATGCACTATTTACCTGGACTCGCACAATTGGGTGAAAGATGAACAAAAGTCACCTCACGACATGAGAAAGAGCCACAATTACGAATTCTCAAAAAGCCCAGCCTTTTAACACACAAGTATTATGATAATCAACCTGCTTGTTCCAAATGGATTGTCAAACATAAGTCACACTTTAAACCAAGCCTATTACCACATGGGTATTATGGCAATCAACTTGTTTGTTTCAAGCGAATTGGCAAACACAAATCATAGCCTCAACCTTTTACCACACGAGTATTATGGCAAACAACCTGTTTGGTCCAAATGGATTGGTAAACATAAGTCACACTATAAAACAAGCCTATTACCACACAAGTATTATGGTAATCAACTTGTTTGCTCCAAGAGGATTGGCAAACACAAATCATAACCACAACCTTTTACCACACGGGTATTATGGTAATCAACCTGTTTGTTCCAAATGGATTGGCAAACATAAGTCACACATTGAAACCAAGCCTATTCCACACGAGTATTATGGCAATCAACGTGTTTGTTCCAAGCGGATTGGTAAACACAAACCATAACCTCAGCCTTTTACCACACAGGTATTATGCCAATCAACCTGTTTGTTCCAAATGGATAGGAAAACATAAGTCCACTTTAAAACCAAGTCTATTACCACACGGGTATTACGAACGTCAACCTATTTTGTTCCAAATGGATTGGCAAAACATGAGTCGCACCTCAACCATAAGCCTACTACCACACGGGGTATTATGGCAATCGACCTGTTTGTTCCAAACGGATTGACAAACACAACCCTCGACATCACATAGATGACACCTCAACCTCAAGCACTCACCACACATGTTGGGCCTTGTTATCATCTGAGTTATATCTTTATTACTAATGACTAACCCTTTTTATTTCAAATGGATTGACAAATATGAATTTTATCGCATCACGGCATATCAACCCTTTGTAATGCAGCCATGTCATATGCATCTCACACATCAACATCAAGTATGTCAAACATGCATTTCATATCTGATGAAGTTATTTGATTGCATTAGCTTCAGTTAAGGCTTGGAAGAGGCCGACTTCCCGCCTCATCCAGATTTCCACCATCGTGGCTTGCCAAGAGAACTTTCCATCAAAGGGTATCTAGTATACACACTGATTCCAGTAAAGAATCGAGTTCAGATTTGGGTTCAGGTTTAAGTTTAGATTTTGGTTTGAATTAGAGATTGACCTTTGGTTCATGTTAAAGTTTTCGGATGACGGATCCTCGAGGTGATCTTGGGATAAATGAGCAGATTTCACACGAGGTGCCAATTATCCAACAAATCCCATTAAACACCAACTCAGAAATGGCCAACGCTCTAAGAGCCATTCTCTACAATGATCAATTTGCTCAAGCGCTACAGTTCCACCTTCATCCACATCAACCAAAAAACTGTACTTCAGACTCTGCTCCTAATACTCACCTATCATCAGGTTACCCAGTTGGGAATCATGCCACTACTTCCTAATTTGGCGTAGGAACCTCGCAACCCTAATACCACCGTGACCAAATGAGGTTAACATTATCCCAAGTACCGAATCAATTTAGTCAAGGTCCAGGACTATTTAATAAGTTTCAGACTAGTCAAACTTCTAGGGGTGATGATTATTCAGGGTTAAGGCAAGCTGATGCCTTTTGGGTTACGCAATCCTAGAATCAATTTAATCAGGGGCAAGTTGGTCAACAATTGGTCGATTTAGGTCTGTTCCATCCGGGTTCACATCACTCAACTTCATCTGCAAGAAAAGCTAGACCTTCATCTAGTTTCATTCCATCACCTCAGAACTTTACCTTGCTACCAGCGATCCCTCAGAATTTGAGAGCCCCATCCTTTTACATTGCGGGCTTAAAAATTTTAGCCCAACCACCTCAATATCTGACCATGGCCCAAGCATTGTCTACTCCCAACTTTATGGTTACTCCTAGAGGCACCACGAAGCCTAGGGGCAGTTTAGCCAAAGGGCCACAATGTTTACTCCTCCTCATCTTAATTTTCAGCAAGGGATTGATGGGATAGCCCCCCAATATCTACCTCCCAAACATAGCAGAATTATGGCAGTAGTTTTTGGCTACACATGCTAGCCAACTCCAGAATTTCCAACCAAACTACTACCATGTCCCTCCGGTACTACATGATGAGGAGTGGCTTCCCGAAAACTTTGTAATGCCAAGATTAGAGAAGTACGAGGGAGAAGGAGATCCCCGATCACATTTGGTCAACTAACAGACTGTGATGAGAGCTATGAGGATTGATGACAAGATGTTGGCTAAGCTCTTTATTGTTACACCAGGAGGGTTAGCATATGAATGGTATAACAACCTGCCTTTGGAAATATCTCATGATTGGAAGCACCTCACAAAGGCCCTAATAGAGCAGTATGGCTTCAATTATGAAATAAAAACCACCATACAACATCTCTAGGAAGTCAAGCAAAGACCCAAGGAATTGTTTAAACCCTACTACAATAGGTGGATGGCGACCTAAGTGCTACTCAAGGATAAGCTTACTCTGTTGAGTAAGCTTACTCTGTCTAAGATGATTGTAAAGTAATTGGCCGGGGCACTACCAGTCTACCGATAGAGGCTTGGGACCGACACTTTCACTTCCTACAATGAGGTTTTCGAGAAAGCTGAGAAGCTTGAGTGGATTGAATCTCTGGACACACCCATAGGGAAACCAACCAATGAGTACTAATCCGCATGTGGAGGATGAGGATGCTAATAATGTAATAATTAGTTTTTAAAACTCTTTTATGTTAACAAACTCTGTAAATGAGGCTTTTGAATCTTCAAATGCTTTGAACTTTATTGCTTGCTTGATATCCTTTCGGATGACATCACACATTCTTGTGAACATGAGCATAATGTTTTTAGCATGCATGACGCATCATCGCATGAAATTAATTTAGGTATTAATGAATCCCCTATAATGATTTCAAATGATTTGATTCTTGATGAAAAATGAGAGATAACATAGGTACTAGACTACATGTGATAGCGTTTACCTGGTCGTATGAAGACGTGATAGAGGTCCATAGAAAGATCGTCAAACACAAAATCTCCACTGACCATTAAGTCAGTCAAACAGAAGATGACACGATTGAGACCAAAATGGGCCGGAATGGTCAAGATAGAGGCAAAAAAGCAAATCAAAGCTAAGTTCCCCAAAGTGGCTAAACACCCGATAGGTTGGCTAACATGAAGCCAGTACCAAAGGTACAAAAAAGGATTCAAACATTTCAATGTGTCATCGAATTGGTCACGCGGCTCATCACCATTTATGGGCCGATCATCATACTATTGAAGGAGTACCAATAGACAATGCTTATTTATGTTCGATGGAGTCAAGCTATGTCTTATGTAGGTTTTGAAGCCTTCCATCCTTGAAAAATCACTCATTTCCTAATTGGCTGTTAAAAAATTAGGGAGAAAAATTGAAAAGGCGAATATCAAGCATCATCATCATAGTGTATACCTCAAGCCAACATAGCGGCAAGAGGTGCCAACAAATTAATCAGAAAATGTGAACGAAGGAGCTGCTAAAGTCATGAATCGACCAAGATAGGCTCAAAAGCTATCAAGTTTAGGTAAAAGAAATAAATCATGTAAAAGTAGTACAAAAAGTAATTAGCCTGTCAATTAGCACTCTGCTAGTTGAGCAAAAATTAGGGCCTCTTTTTAAAACACAAAAAGAATAGTCTGCTGAGTTGAAAACCTGAAAAGGGCAGCGCAGGCAAAACTTAGGACATCGAGAGAAAAGCAAACACATTGATTAGAAAACCTGAAATGGCTAGTCAATGGCAGGAGTTAAATCATTTGAAAAGTTTATACCCTTGTTAAGTTCATTAATGAATTGTGATTCTTGCTGAATCTTTATGCATATGTTTAACTTGATTGCTTGCATACCAATTGTAGAATATCAAAAGTAAGCATCCCATCACATTATGGTTCAATAAAAACAAAAAAAAATAATAAGAAAAGAAAAAAATAAGAAAAAGAAAAGATAAGTTTGTTGAATTGAAAACCTGAAAGGGTAGTCCAAGCAAAAATTAAGACAAGGTTCGATAGACTGAAAACCCGTAAGGGTTGTCTATGCAAAAATTAGAACCAAATAAATATCAAATTCATCATCCTCTCCTTGGAATGGCGCGAAGGAATCGTCCATCTCCTCCAGGTATTAGGATGAATATCTTCAGACTTCCCTCACAGAGAGGATTGCAACAACAAAAGCTTCTAAGCTCTCCTTATCAGCTTCAAAGAAAGCATCACCAACATGGTTCGGGATCAACATTAACATCATTGGCACCATAACAAAGAAGGAAACGAGAGTCAAAAAGTCAATGACTCATCCAAATCCTCTTCAAACCAACCTCAGGCTTTGAACTTGACTCTGATTCATCCACAAAATCAAACTTCGACTCGGACCCATGTCCATCATCACGCTGAAGAAGTCATTTCTACAAAACTCAACCATTGACAAAAAGGCAACCATGGAATGCCCAATGAGATGAATCCTGGGGCCACTCATGCACTAGCATAAGAGGGTATCAATTCGGAAACCTCCAAAAGGCCCCTCATATAATGAAGCTTCTACTATCGACTGGGCCAATACTCCAAAGCCAATGATATATGCAATAGACAAACATACATCATGCGATAAATATTATTCATGTATAAAGTCATTCATAAATGCATACGCATCATGTCACTTACAGGTGAAGGTAATGTTAAACCGAGGTAATGCAATTTCGATGAGAAAAACACTCTACCTACACATGAGGAAACTACAAGTATCAAGAAGATGTCGGAGCAACACATCATCAAAATTGAGAATGACAATGGCCCAACTCAAGTCATTTCAACTTTCATCAAATTCAAGCCTAACTATGCTCCTTTCAAGCAGCATTACAACATCACAAAAGCCTCCCAAAACAACAGAGCGGCCATCGAGACATCCTTAAAAATCTCAATCTCAAATTTCCACGTTTATCATGGGCCTGAAGAAAAAATTTCTCAGAACCCTCATGTTTTAATTCTTGATTAAAGGGGTAAAAGTTTTTTCTTTCAGCGATCTCAATCAACAAATTAAAACATATGTCACAAGTATATACTAATAAAATTCCTCATTCTTGCAAGTACCCTTTCAACTCACAAGGTCATCTATGTCAAACTCATAACAGTCGATGTATTATCAAAGGCATGGAGCACACAGCTTTCATCCTTTCTCCAGTAGTTTTGGGGGTCACAGTCAACCCATGTTCAACTCAGAAGGGGCATATAATTTAGACCGCAACGGTCAACCATCCCGCAACAGATTTCGACGAAGACTTACGACAATCGATGTATCATCAAAGGCATGGAGCACACAACTATCATCCTTTCCCCTGCAGTTTTGAGGGTCACAGTCAACCCACGATCAACTCATAAGGGTCATCCACCATAGACTTTCTACAATCCGCGTACTCTCCGGGACTTTCTACAGTCCATATCTCTTTTCAGACTTTTTACAATCAACGAACTTTCTACAATCCAAATCTTCTTCAGACCTTTTACAATCAAAGAACTTTCTACAGTCCACATTCCTTTTTAGACTGTTTACAATCAACAGACTTTCTACAATCCAAATCTTCTTCAGACTTTTTACAGTCAACAGACTTTCCACAGTCCACATTCCTTTTTAAACTTTTTACTATGAACGGACTTTCTACAGTCCGCATTCCTTTTTAGACTTTTTATGGTCAACGAACTTTCTACAATCCTCTTTCTTTTTGACTTTTTACAGTCAAATGAACTTCCTACAGTTCACAAATTTTTGACTTTTTACAGTCAATGAACTTTCTACAGTTCATAATCTTTTGACTTTCTACAGACGGTGAACTCTCTACATTCACAATTCTCTGACTTTTTACAATCAAACAAACTTTCTATAGTTTGCAAATTTCTAACTTTTTACAATCGATAAACTTTCTACAGTTCGCAACTCTCTGACTTTTTACAATTAACGAACTTTCTACAGTTCGTAATCTTCTGACTTTCTACAATCGGTGAACTTTCTACGTTTAACATATTTTCTGACTTTTTACAGTTAATGAACTTTATATAGTTCACATCTTATCTTGAATTTTTTAGTCAGCGGACTCTCTACGGTCCACGTCGTCAATGGGCTTGTTACAGCCTGTACATGGGACTCTCAACCAGAAGAACGGAGGTGCATAGCTAACATTCTTTCCCCAATGGTTCCAGCGGTAGCAATAACTAAAGGTCAACCTTTAAGGGGCAATCATAGCCAAACGGGCAATTCGCAAGGGGTACGGAGAGACTAATCCTCGATAACGTCACACTAGGATAAAAACTTCTGATCATCATGAAGTTTCCACCCCAAGTAGTGCCAACTGCGACAGGTCAGGTATCATCTCTAAACCCCGCTGCTCTTTCAATCGTGGGACCATACTAATCTCATATCAACAATGATCCCACGAGGAGTAGCCTGTGAGCACGGGATTTCACCCTGACTTGTGAGTTCGATGATGAAGATGTAATTTATTTTAACCTTGCTAGTTTTTTAATTTTTATAGGGTCTTGAATTCATCCTAAGGAAGCTTGCTTTGTTTCTTCGAGCCTTACCATTTTCTTAGGCAATTTTAGCACAAAAAGCCCAAGGTAAATAAGACATTTCGTTAATGACAACGCAAAAACTTTAATGACAATGTAATGTTGTTAACGATATTGCCAATGTCGTTAACGACATTGTAGTGGCAGCAAAACCAGAATTGCACTTTGAGGAATTTTTCAGCAATAAAATCAAATTTTTCCCACTTACTCAGATTTTGCCTTTGAAATACAGCTGCCACACCTTACCTAAGACTTTTGAATCCCAACATTTGCACAGAGATTGAGAAATAAGTTGAAAAAGAGGAAAATTATACATTGACTTCTTTTTTGGATTAAAGGGGGCTCTCTCTTTAAGAGAACTGAGTTCCAGACACAAAGGGGGGGGAGCTCCCATTTAGCATCAGAAAAGATTGAAAAGAAAGAGAGGAAAAGATCTAGAGAGCATTGGGGAGCATTTCTTCATGTGAGTGTTCTTGAGATAAACACTAAACTTTGATCCCCAACACTTGAGATTTCGGGTTAGTTAGATTAAATACTTGAGATTTAGAATTGAATGAAGAGTCTACAACATCTTTATCACTCACTTGAAGGTTACTACACCTTCTGAAGCATCTACTTTGGCAAGGAATAGATTCCTTCCAAAGATTTTTTTTAATCACCAACCAACATCCAAATCCAACCAAAAAGAAATAAGGAGAGCTTCTCGGAAGACTTCATAGACATTAAAGAAAGTGGATTCATGACTACGTGGTAATCCTCTGAGTTCCAAGAGTTTTTGCTTACATTTATATGCTTTTCTTTTTTAAGTTTCATTATCTTTTTGGTCATTTCTATTTTTTGCACACCAATCTGTTTTCCAAAAATTGCAGTATGATTTCAAAACCTTTTGAGTATTTTGTTTACATAAACATATTATACACATATTGAGATTTCTAGAATGATAAAGATCATCCAAATCGGTTAAGTATAGCAAAAGTTATGATCGTTTGAAGTTTCAGATTTTCGTTTTGCTATTTTTGCTGTTTCTATGTGTTTTCTACAGGTCTGGAACCTTGATGTCGTTAACGACATGACCTAATGTCATTAACAACATTGGAATGTCTTTAAAAACATGCCCTAATGTCGTTAATGACATTGTCTTTGGCAGAATTCAGTTTCTCTCAGTTTGCTTAGTTTCGAATCGTTTAAGCCTTGAACGACTCGCTGAGACCCTTCTGAGTTTGGAAATCCATCATTGAGGGTGAAAAACCTCTAAATTGCAATTATTTAGGATTTATATATGATTTAATAATGTATTAACATCTTGATTAAAGTTTGGAGTAGCAACGGAAGTGCTTCGGGCCATTCATATCGATATCGTCCTTCATAGAGAAGTCGGTAACGACATGGATGACATCGTTACCGTTGTTAACCCAAACGATGGCTATGTTATGCATGTTTGGCCTAGATTTATGTTTTTAAATGTTGTTTTAGGTCACCCACATGAAGGGAACTCAAGTTCCCGAATAACCGACCCAATAATATAACATGAGGCATTTCCACTAATAAAAATGACCAACATAGTTGAAAATAAAAATGAACAATTGTCAAGAAATAAGAACTTTGAAATATATGTTGTTTTTACCTCGACCACAAGGGTCTTTCCAAAATCCAAATTAAGCATACATGGTACACTTAGTACATATTTGTGTGGTGGAATATCCCCTGTGCTAACCTTTGTGGATGTAGGTAGTTTAGGATAGATGTATGTTAGGGTTTAATTTCCTTTGGGTATCGCATTTATCAAATGTAATATTTGTTAGATATCTATGTATTTAGGCGATTTGTAAATCCCCCATCCCAATATGTAATTAATCTCATAGATTAGGCGCATTTACTTTCCTATGTGTTTACTTTCTCACGCCTTATTTACTACTTTCTGCATGCACACTAAATAATCAAAGACATAAGCCGAAAAAATCTAGATTGAATCGAAATATCATAAGTGTGGTTTCCAAACGGGAATAATGTTAACTCAAATGATGATGAAATAAGTAACTCATCCCGGACCCGAATCTCTGAACTATGGTATCGCTTAGGCTTAACAGGTATAGGCATTACCAAATTTTCCCGGAAGAGCTGATCCAGGTGGCGACTCTAAGTACCATAAGCTAGAGATCCTTATCTCGAGTCTATTAAGCTTGAAAATCACATTTTCAAATAACATTTTATTCGAGCAACGCATCTTTCGAAGCATGCTCCTTTTTGACACCCCATCTCACGGGGCCGACGTCTCCCTGCTACTGTGCAGGTTGAAACATCATCCACTCACACCTTGCTTACAATCTACTGGAGGGCATGTATTGCAAGCCCACACTAGCACTACCAAGAAGCGCTTGCGGGCCTGTAGCCCACCAGAATGCGCTAGCGCATGCTGGTGGCCCGCAAGAACTTTTGTTCTCGTGTGGCTATCATGTAGGTCCCTTCTCGTGAATAACCCATTTTCTTGGGGCCTACTCGTAGCAAGAAAAATTCCCTTGCTCCACCTCTTGCATTTTTCCAATTCCTCTTTCAACTATAATTTGGTCCGACCATTTAATATTCCATCCAAAAAACTTGACTACCCTTTTACTCTCGGTATAGACCATGTCTATCAATTCTTTATTTGGTCCGGTAAAGGTCCAATGTGTGTGCCCTCATAGAATCCCAAAGTATAGAGCCGCTAGAGGTTGACCTAAACTTGGCTTCCCACCCGAAAACCATTAGTCTTAGTGTTCCAGACCTATATGGAAATACTATCAAATAAGCTTTCTAGTAAAGGCTGAACTAAAGTGGAAGAAGAAGGAGGAATTCAACTCTTATTTATAAGAGTAATGGGCGAAAAATTTCTCCCCTTTTAGCAATGTGGGATGGGAAATATCCCATCCCATGCTCGAGTCACTTATGCAGAGCCCAGGCTCCGCTGGTTGGCCCGTTCACACAGCTCGCATGGTAGGGCTATGCAAAGCTTGCAAGGGAAGCCCATGTTGGCTTCCCTTTCCCTATAAGATAGGCATTGGGGGATTTTTTGTAAGCCTTACTTGTGGGCTGTTGGTGGGCCTGCAGCCCACCAACATGAGCTAACTTGCACTAGCGGATGCTGGTAGCCCATGAACACTTTTGTGCTTGTGTGGATGCCATGCAGGCCCCTTCTCACAAACAACTTGAGTTCATGGGCCCACTCATAACGAGAAAAATTCCCTTGCTCCACCTCTTGCATTTTTCCAATTACTCTTTCAACTATTATCTGATCCAACCATTTAATAGATATCCAAAACAACTTGATAACCTTTTTATTCTCGATAAAGATCTTATTTTGTTTAATTCTTTATTTGGTCTGGTGAAGGTCTAATGTGTGTGATCTCTTGAGATCTTGAAGTATAGAGTTGCTAGAGGTTGACCTAAACTTGGCTTCCCATCTGAGAACCTTTAGGATCAGTATTCTAGACCGATATGGAACCTGATGAATCTAAATGATCAAATGGGCTTTCTAGCAAAGGCGTATGATACCCTAAAACTCGAAACATAATATACCTGTGATTTGATCCGATTCTGAAATAGTATCTGGTATAATACACTCCTTCCATCATGTTAAGTGTCGTCTGGTTTACTGAGCTCAGATAACGTATTAACTCATGTGATAGCCGTAACTATCCCAAAATTAGACTTGTTCACGAAGAATATTTCTCACCTTTATGTACTAACACTAACTAGAAACCTGTTCTATCAAAATCATACTCTGATCAGAGGCTTATGAGTGTGTCACCTAAACAAGAGGCCTTAAGGTAAACTCTCTTTATATCAATATATCAGGAGTGATGGATCCCATCTGACTACTCAGCTTACCAACGAACAATCATCACTATACCCATAATCATTTGTCTAATCCTAATAACAAGGTATATATAAATATGGCCCAAAGTATAACAACTTCTTCACAAGGTAAGCGGTATCTCAGGTTTGAGGATACTCATATTGCTAATATTATAAGACATAACACCAACACATGGATATAGTTATTTCTGAGTTTCTCTCTTATTGTAGCCTCCAATGTATTACCCGAATAAATTCATGTGTTAACTCAAGGTATCACCTTCAGCTCATGAGATCGGTTGCTTGAATCCAGTCCAAGGAGTAAGCCTACACATGCTAGTCTGTCCGATTCATTGATGTCTAGTCTTAATGAAACTATGACTAGGGATATTTAGACTTTTCCATAATTACATGTGTGCAGTTCTCACCCCACATAGCTCCTATTATGTCCTTGCACTTTCACACTATGAAATAGTCATGAACTTTGTCTTATTATATCAACGAATATATATATATACATACATAATAGCACACATATAATACCAGCGAGACACATAATTAGAGAAGATCATCGATATATAACAATGGTGCCTTATTATTGTTAAACAATAATCCAAACTGTTTGTATATAAGTGATTAAAAAAGACATATCACAATAATTGCCTCTAGGTGCATAAATCATTTCTAACAATAATGATGTGCTTATCAAGGCTGATAAGTTAGAAAGAGTTCTCATGGTTGAGCAAACCTCTAACTCGAACCATGGAAGGATGGGGTATAAGAAGACTACCAAAGGAGAGGCAACAAATTCTTTTCTAAAAGGAAAACAATATACAATCTTAGTTGTATAGCATGTTGATGTGAGAATTTTCCAAACTCCAAAAGAAGATTTATCGGGTATTTCCCCTTACGTTGTACCTTTAACTCAACTCTTCGCTAAGACTCGAGAGCTTGGGATCATGGATAACTTATGGCCATTTGCCCCACCTAAGGCTAATGAATGGAAGAACTTCTACATTTATCATGTGGTGGTGGGCCATCAAACGAATCATTGTAAAACCCTGCTTAGGGATATTCAGATGCTGATTAAGGAAGATAAGTTTCAGTATCATACTTCGAAGCCGAACACTGTTGACTATCTACCTCCCCAAGTCAAGAAGAAGGTATCAGCTGAGTATGACCACTCTCTAAAGAATGTGGGCGACATGGCCATGCCCTCGAAAAAGATTTAGGCAATTATCACTAGGGTATTTTGAGAGCTAAATAGCCTGAGTTCCTCATACCTTAGGTGGGATAGGATTTCATACCTCGTTAAAACAAAATGAGAACAAGGAGCCTACCTTTTATGACATGGTCAATGTGCAAAACAATGACCAAGAGATACACAAGGGATAATCCGAACTTGTAGATCACAAGGGATAGTCTTGTATTATGTCCAAAGGTTCCACCTCAAGCAATATTGATGCCACCAATGACTTCCACGCAACTGCTGCCATGGTTATCGCTCTTGCTTTTATCACTCTCACTACCCCTATTGATAACATCTTGATTCTCATTACTCTTATCGTTGATCCTCTTCATGTTAACCTCTCCAGCAAGAACACCACTTCTACTCCGGTCATCCATGCTTGTGCCACTCCTTTTGCAACTACTGCTACTACCACTAAGGAAGACCCTCCGCCTATGGAGGAAGAAGAAATCATATTGATGCGATATTAATTTTGATAAACTCTATGTGTAAGACCTTTATTGTAATAAAAATATCTAGACTTTTCTTGCTTGTTTGATGTTTCCCTTAACGGCACCATGCATTCATATGAGTTTACACATAACATTTTAAGCGTAAATGATGTGTCTGTGCATAAAATTAAATTGGGTACAAATGAATCGTCTAAATTGGTAACTATATCCAATGATTTAAACCCTGGTGATGAAAAAGAGAGATTAAAAATGTGCTTAGATGTCACGTGAGCACTTTTGCCTAGTCATATGAAGACATGCAAGGCATCAACATAGAAATTATAGAGTACAAAATTTTGATTGATCTGAAGTTTAGGCTAGTTAAGCAAAAATTGCATCGACTATGTTCGAAACAAGTAGAGGAGGTTAAGGAAGAAGTAGCGAAACAACTCGAAGCCAAGTCCCTCAAGGTTGTGATAGCTTTGCTCCATCTATGAGCCAATATTCGAGTTATCGAAGAAGCAATAGACAATATTTTGGAATGATCAGTGCTAGGTAGCCTTTGAAAAAACCAAGACATATTTGATTACTTTACCAGTCTAGAAGCCATCGACTCCTTTAAGCCTCTCATTCTATATCTAGCTATCGAGGCGTGTTTAATAGGGGCAAATCTTGTCTAAGAGCATGATGATAAGCGTGAGCATGCAATGTATTACTTGAGTAAGAAGCTTCTTGAGTATGAAAGCCCATACACGGTTGTTGAGAAGACATTCGTAACTATGGCTTAGCTTACTAAGAAGCTCAAGCACTACTTCCAATTATACAAAATTCAAGTTGTGGCTAAGATGGATTTGATGTAGTATATGTACCAATCTCCAACATTAGCCAACAAGCTCTCCCGCTAGTTACTTCTCCTATCTAAATATTGACATTAAATATGTCACAAAGAAGGTGATCAAAGGCCAAGTAATTGCTGAATTCCTTGCCAATCAAGCCTTGACTCTTACTATATTGAGAACTTGGATTTTCTTGATGAGCAGTTAGCAATCACTGAATAAGTGAATGAAGAGTGTACTATGTTCTTTGATGGAGCTATGAATCATTGAGGGACAGGTCTCAGGGTTATCTTAGTGACAGCGTAGAATGAAGTCATCCCGCTCTCTAAGCGTCTCGAATTTTCCATCACTAATAATGGGGTAGAATATGAGGCGTGACTCTTCGGTATGCAAGATTTGAGAAATATCGGGGCAACGAAAGTCACTATCACTAGTTATTCCACTCTAGTCATTTCGTAAGTGTTATAGATTGGAAATCAAGGAGGATTTGCTTCGACCATACCTTGATGCAGTTTGGGAGTTACCCATGAAATTCAAGAAGTGTCTATTTCGGCATGGGCCCTTAGATGAGAATCAGATGGCGAATTCCTTGGCTACCTTAACCTTTATGTGTTAAGGCCCCCAATCCCATCCCATTAGGCCCATGGTCCTTCAATCATCTAAAGAGCCATTATAATACTGCGGTATCACGGCTACCATCAGCATAGATGAGAATGGATGGTATCGGATATAGTCCAATTAATCCAAGATGGGGAATTCCCACTAGGGGCAACACATTCAGAGCGGTTATCTCTTTGGCTGCTGGCTCCTCAATTCAGAATTGTCGATGATGATCTCTTAATTAAATTGTGTTTACTTTTATTTGATTTCACAAATGATTTGTTTTTATTGAAGGTTTGAATTTCTGTTTTGATTCAACAGGATACAAGGTTTTATAGTTTACACATAAGGTGTTTGATGAATTGCCTAACTGGTGGTGAGATAAACTTTGAAATGTATTTGTGTTACCTACCAAGTTCCTACCACATTCCTACCAGTTTTCTACAAGATATTAATGGATTAAACAAACTTTCCAATGAAATATAAGGTTCATACCATGTTCCTACCACATTCCTACAAAATATTGAACAAAATTTTTTATGAAGGTATTTGGTAAGTATCTGGTAGGTATCTAATAAGATGCTCGTTTGTATGCTAATCTAGTAAAAATCCTTCTTGATATGTACACATATGCTATGGATTTTATTTTTGACATGTATTTGCGTTACCCATTAGGTTCCTACCAGATTCCTGCAAGATACTTGCTATTTGATTCAATACATTGTAGGTAATTTATGTTACACGTGATGTAATCACTTTCTAATGCATTTTCATTACTTTTAAGATTATAATTGTTTGTTTACTGCTTTTGTACTAGTTATCTAATAAAATAATGCTTCCTACCATGTTCCTACCAATTTCCTATCAGATTTCGAACATTTGAAAAAACTTCGAAAAAGTATATCACAATGGATGTCGTTTTGATAGTAAAAATAAGATAAACAAAAAACTCTGGAAAAAAAAATGAACTTTTGGGGATAACTAAATTTGTCCCCAAAAGTAGGAATAATCGTCCCCTTAACTTTTAAAGACGAATGCCCCCGTCCCTGAAGGTATAAGAGACGAAATATACAATATCGTCCCTATTTTTAAGACGATAATCGTCTCAATGAATATGGACGAATTTTGTCTCTAATATGAAGGACAAATGTTGTCCCTATTGAAAGAAAACAACTTTTATCCCTGCCTTAGAGACAATTATTTGTCCTTAATAAGTGGGACAGATTTAGTCTCTAAACAACAGAGATGACTTGTGTCCTATATTAGAGGATGATTATTCGTCTTAGAAAACTAATAAGGGGGACTATTATTGTCACCAAACCAAACCAAACCAAACCAAACCAGATAGTTGCTACACTGCGATAACTATTTGGATTGAAGGGAGCTATCATAACATTAAATCGACAATAATTTGACATGATTAGAAGCAGGACTTTCAAAATAAGATTAAAAAATAAAAATCAAATTCACAGTTTAAATTGTCAGTACACAAAGAACCACAAAAATCATATAGAAAGGGAAAGGGGTGTCAAAGCAATTATAGACATCCAAACTACTAATAAAATTTTCTATGTATTCTCTTATATTATCAATATATGTCTGCAAGCCTCTATATAAAATTAGGTTGTTCAGGCACAATAATATTACAGCACAACACTAGTCTAGCATGTGAATTTTTTAAAAAAGAAAAAACAAAAAAACTGATTCTGTAGCAAAGAATAATTAATACAAATAAAATATGTATTGAGAAGTTGCAGATGCAACAACTCAAGGTGACAAGAGTATCAGATCTTTTTCAATCTGAAAACCATTCACCAGAAAAAAAGAAAATGAAATTTACAGCCTACCTTTTCACAATCTTCTATATATTTGGGTGCCGAAGAATTAGATGTCAGAATATGTCTGATTAATGCATTTGGAAACAACACCTCGCTATCCAATATCTAAAGTCAAATAGACCAAGATAAAAATTTATATAACAATAATACTACTACCACAACCACATAAATGAACGAATTTCACATGAAAAAAAAACCTTCAATTATTGAATAATGCTTTCAAGATTCATATATGCAACTATTCAACTATTGTTAAACAAATAGAACATGCAGTACCTTATAGAATTATGTGGCAATGCTCTGCTTCATAGAGAATATTCTGCCATTTCAGCTTAGAAAACATAGCATCCAATGGCCAATTCTTAGTGAAGCATCAAATGCAAAATAAAATATTATGTCAATCTTCAAGAAGTGATATTAAATAAAAGAGATTGATATCTAATTCGCACACTTGGTCTGACAACTCAAGTTCCAACACTTTCTTATCATCAAATTTTATATTTTATACATTTATATGATTACAATAACAAAGTCATGATGCATAAAAGAAATGAACCATCAGGGATAAAAAGCACTAATTTGATAAGGGAATAGTGACAAGTCAAATAATAGATAGTAACTTGCACAATAAGAGTACCAGTTGGAAAGAGCTGCAAAAGCTTGTAGTATATTTCAAAATAAACATCTCAAAACAGATGGCTGCATGAGTCAGACATGTAAATACTTTCCAGGATTAACTGTTAGTTAGCACTTAACATTATGAATATGAACAACAAACTCCACTCATACTAAAACACCTATTTTAGTCCACATTTTACAAGCTAAGCAAAATCATAAAATTTGTAACTCCGAGTTACATCAGTGATGAGAAGACATTAAGAAAAAACCAATAGGCAAGATAACGTAAATCTCAATGTCAATACAATTAATTACCCAAACGAGAAGCAATATACTGATGGTGTGTTGTAACAAATTCAATAGTAGGAAATCCAACACTCTGAGCATCATTGGAAACGACTTGATGCATGTACAGTGAAAAAAATTTTAAACTACACTCAGGTTTTAACAAATTATCAAAATAACTGAAGAACCTGGATGTAAAACAACACAATGTAATCTAGCACAAATCCATTATCAATAACATAAAAGGGAAATGCCATTTTAGAATTTTCATTCTCCCTCTGTGTAAATTTCCATGAAATCATAGATAGAAGATAATCGAATTTTTAGTTTAGTCTAATGAAATTGCGTAAGAATGTGAATTAAAAGCCTATGAAAGAACATAGAACTCAAATATATGCAGTCGATGTGCCGAAATTTCACAATTATAAATTACGCCCAAAGTTATAAGGTACTGGTACCCCAAAAGACCAAATTAACAGTAGAAGGGATATGTGAGTTGATATACCTGGAAAAATTACCAATGACCTTAATCGTGTTAGTTTAACAAAACCCAGTTTCATAGCTCTCGAGAATGTCTCCTAAATAGCAATGACCCTAATCCCTTCGCAAAAAATCTCCTTAATCTGAGACGGTCGACCAAGCTACCAGGGTCAAAATCGAGGCGAATGAGTCCACCATCGAAGATAAGAAGAGATTGAAGAAAAAAATCACGGTGGCTGGTGTAAGAAACTAACGAGCATGAGGGAGACGGTCAAACTAGGGTTCTTGACACGTTAAATGGAGTGGGAAAAGATAAAAGATGTGGGGAAGTTGGGGTTTTTCTGACAGGGGACAAGATACAAATATTGTAATTTTATTAAATAGTTAATTAAGCATTATTTAATAATTTTATATTACAAAATGGTCCCCTTATGTGCAAAGGAGATGAATTGAGAACAATTACAAATTTTGTCCCCGATATTACTTAGAAATCGGTATTATGGAACGAAATTCACTAATTGTCCCCAAGTATCCGTCCTTGAAAGTTCGATTTTTTTTGTAGTGAATGGCATGTTAAAAAAATAAACGATTTGAGAGATGATGACAACAAAAGATTAAAAATCTTAAAAACCCAACAAGAACGTATGGAATAAGAGCATATACAATAAGATCATATGAGTGTAAACTTGAATCTTAATTGAATCAATAAAAGTTAAAGCCTAAAACTTGAGATAATACAAATCCTAATTTTCAGCAAATTTCAAAAATTCTCTCAATTCAATTATTCAAATGATAACCAATAATATAAGAGAGTTAACAGCAACAACTTACATACGAATACAATACCTAATTGAGATCAGCTAAATTATTTCAATAATGAAATAGAAATTAGAACGGTTAAACTAATTAATGAACTGAGCGAGAAGAGGGAGATGAAATTGAAGGTACCTTAAGAATGAGGTAGGGATTGAACCAAACCCACATGACTAGAAATGATAAAAAGATGGAGGCAAGCATGCCTCAGATTGGCGAGTGTATTTGCAGCAAGAAGCGTGGTCGTGAGCAAAGGTTTCCATGCTACTCTGTAATACTCGTACACAGCAATCAGAGCTATCATTCCCCTATATAATCAAAGCAGCCGCAATCATCGATAACAAAAGCAACTCTCGTAAAAATAAGAGAGGAATTAAAGATTCACATAAGTAGGCTTCATTTGGTTAATGGAATAGAGAAGAATGGAATAGAATAGAAAATGAATGGAAAAAATAAGAGTTTATGTCTAAAATCCGATATCGATATCGGAGGGAATAGCTATTCCTAGTTACTATAGAAATCATGGAATAATTATTTCTCTTTAAAATGAAGGAATAACTTTTCCATGAATCCTATAGTAACTAGGAATATGTATTCCCTCAGCTATTGGAGACTAGACAGAAAATTGTATCTTTTCCATTCATTTTCTATTCTATTCCATTCTACCAACCAAACGAACCCGTAGCGTCATCTAAGGTGGTGGTGGCAAGAAAGAAATTTTGAGATAAAGGGAAAATGAAGGGTTTTTTTTAACTTAAGGCTTTGATTGGATAGAAGTTTCTGAAGGGATTAGAAAGAAATGAATTTCTATATTTGTTTTGAAGAACTTTAATGGTAGGAATGTATTGGAGGAGAGATCAATAATTTTTTTTTATTTTCAACTCCTTCATTAATAATCAAACCAAATAGGTGGAATTTGGATGGAGCATGAAATTTTGTTCTTTACAACTTCATTTTTCCATTAAAATTCCATCATTTCTTCCCAAAAATAAAAATTTAAAATTATTTCATTCCTTTAAAATTCCATCCCTCACTCTCTATTCCATTCTTTTAAAATTTTTTAATATTGTGCTCCCAAACAAACCCTAAGAGAAAAGAAGAGATAGGGGAAGTATTTTTTTAGAGTTTTAAATTCTTCTTTTTATTTTGTTATTTAATAGTTTCCTTCAAATAATGAGCGAGAAATAAATCCGTCACTAGATTTCACTGTTCATCGGTGTTTTAGGCAACAATAAGTAAAAGAGTTGTGGAAAAAGTGTATTTAATCTACTTTCTTAGTTATTGCAGCACCGATTCCATACTTTTTATATGAGTTACGACAAATCAATTTTTTCTTCAAAATTGCAACACCAACCCTTTTAGTTTCAACAAGCCATCTATGGCATAGTGTATATTTATTTTTTTGAAAACCTCCGGAGGAACAATGTGTGGTGCTAACCTACAAAATACCCACTCCTCTTTTTATTGAAAGGAGCTTGTCACAAAGCGTGAAACGCACAAGTGTTACATAGTTCAATTACATGGATTCATAGCTAGTAAGTGACCCGGAATAACGAAAATGTCCAAGGTCGAAAATGAAATTGAACTCTTATTATAATGGAAAATAAACCAACATAAATGAATACTCTTAATGAAAATGTCCTCCTAGTCTAGCACTACTTCGAACAAAAAATGATTTCTTCTCTTCCAAAGAAGCCATGAAATGATGAACCAAAGCGAATAACCAAAGTCAAGGTTGGATCCTTGTCGAAATAGTGATTGCCACACTTCCAAGAAACTATGCAATAAGTTCAGCCATGACAGAAAATGCACCCAAACCCGAGAACTTTTATGGTAATGTAGTAGAATGTGGTTGAGGTCTTCGGTTTCAGAACAAAATGGACAAGATGCATCCGTTATTGAAGAACAACCTCGGGAGAGTAGAAATGAGTGAGTTGGCAACCGTCCATGAAACAATAGCCAACGAAAAAATTTAATTTTCGGTAATAAACAAGCTGTCCAAATTGTGCTAAAATGTGTTACTGGTTTGGGCCTCCTAGGGGAATCATAAAATCTAGCACAAAACAAGGATGAAGTGTAGTTAAGATTACCTCCAAAGTCCCAAATAAATCTGTCTAAATCATTATTGAAGGTCAGCTAGTAATGGCTGTTCGACTGGGGCTGAAGACGGTCAGAATTCATGGCGAAGGCGGATGATTGCAGTTGGAAAAGTCTCGTGTTTGCATTGTTAATCCAGCAACGAAGTTGTCCACAGCGATCTGTAAGTGATATACGTAAGGAACGCTTCCAAAAGGGCCTAGAATAATTGTCAGTGACACATACAAAATGGCTGCCCCTCTCTACATTATAATCCTTCATATTACACAATAAAAATAGGTCCGGGAACAATGATACTAGTGATTGGTTCGTGGTCCATTTATCATACAAAATGACGCGATCAATCTATTACCAATGACTACCTGGCTGTTCGAGATTAAGTGATTCCAATAAATCTCCTTACTAATGCAACACATCACAATAGACCTTCAAATTGGCGATAATCTAGTGGAAGCGGTCTCCGATAAACAATTCCAAGATGTAAAGCCGTGTATATCAACACAAGTTGAGTGCCATAAGGAGTCATGGTTTGGCTCTCTTAATTTACAAAGCCATTTGCAAAGTAGGCTATAGTTAATTAGCTCGAAATCTCGAATAAATAAACCCCCTAAATTCAATGGCAAATTAATGGTAGCCCAACTTTTGAAATACCATTGATAGTTTAATTTCCAAGCCATAAGAAGTTCCTTGATAACCTTGTTAAATAATATTAACGGAGGAAGGCAACCAAAACAGCGACATTAAATAAATGAGTAGGGAAGCTATTACCGATTTAATTAGGACCAATCGATTTGCAGACGGGAGACATCGCCCCTTCCAATTTGAAAATCATTTCTTGAACTTTACAATTAGAGGGACCCAAGATGGTAGTGGCAAATGATTGATGCAAAGTGGTGCTCCGAGATAAGTAATTGGGAATTTATCAACCCCGACATCCTAAGGCAGCCGCACACAATTGGAGAAGCGACTTTGAATAATTAATTCCAAGGATATAGATCTTATGGTAGTTAATTTTGAGACCCAAAATCAGCTCAAAGCATTTTAGAATTTGCATTTATGGTCCAATTAAGTTCAAATCCGATGGAAGGAAGCAAAGGGTGTCATCTGCGAATTGGAGAAAAGAAATTTCATTCTGATGTTAATCCAATTTGAAACCTGGTAGTAAACCCTCATTGATGCTTGAGTCAATCAGTTATTTCAGACCCTCGGTTGCCAAGAAGAAAACAAAAGGCGAGAGCGGATCTCCTTGCTTTACCCCTTTTGAAGATGAATTGGTACACTCGGAGCATCATTAATGAGAGTTGAAGTGGTCAAAATTTTTCTACAGTTGGACAGCCAGGAGATCCATTTGTTATCAAAACCCATTTTCGAGAGAATCACATCAATGAATTTCTAAGAGACGTAATCGAACGCCTTGTGGAAGTCAAGCTTAAGTAATAAGCAAGAACGTTAAGTAGAGTGAACACGGTTGATAATTTTCGAAGACAAGAAAGAACAATTATGAATACTGCGGCCTTTGATGAAGGCGAATTAATTATAAGACACCACGTGAGGTAGAATCGATTAAAGTCTAACAGCCAATAGCTTTGCTATGGTTTTTTAAATACCATGGATTAGTGCAATTAGCCTGAACTCAGGTAATGTAGAAGCTCCGGGAGTTTTTAAAATCAAGACTGTGTAAGATCCCTTGATGTTGGACTATAATTTACCAAAGGAGTGGAACTCGTATATGAGCGGCATGAAGTCGGGTTTGATGTTCTCCTAGAAACGTCTGTAAAAGTAAAAATTGAAACCATCGGGGCCAGGTGATTTATTTTCTCCACATTGCAAGACACAATTCCAAATTTCCTCTTCCAAAAAAGGTGCAATTGATGACAAATTTTGATCTGTAGTAACCCTCTTAAAATTTAGACGGCGGAGTGAAAATGGAATAGCTAGGGTAGTAGAGAAAAGGGCCGAATAAAATTTCTCGCCGCTTTGGTAATGTCCTCAATGCAAGTGGTTAAAATTCCGTCAATTTCCAATTCAAGGATTCGATTGTTCCGAAAATGGGCTGAAGCGGTACGATGAAAAAAAGATGTGTTGTTATCCCCTAATAGAGTCCTCGAGACCCGTGATTGTTGATGGCGGAGGCCTTCGAAGTTGTTTCGGAGCTGATGAAGTTTAATTTTGTGGCGGCCCAATTCCATTGACAAGGTGGCGGAAAGGGGGCGGGTTGCAGCACTAGAGATGTAGCTGAGAACCTACGAGTCTAGCTCTTTAATCTTCCATTCAAGGCTGCCAAAATGTTTCATCTGCCAAGTTTTTATTGCTTTCGTGAGATGATTTAGTTTGAATGCTAAATCCATGCCCCCATAATTAGACAGAATTTTAGCCCATATTTTTGTTTGATAAACGACAGAAAATTTTGATCAATTCACCATAAGTTGAGTGAGCGAAACAAACTTGGACCGGAGGAGGGGGCTGCCCGAGATGTGAAGATTAATGAAAAGTGGTCCAATAAAAGCTGCGTCGATGGGAGTTAATGACATATTTGGCCACAAATCAGAAAACTTCAAAGACAATGGAACTCGATCAATGCGCGAATAAGAGACTGAATTATGCCATGTGTAGTTGCGTCCATGCAAAGGTAAATCAAGCAGTTCCGTTTTGCAAACAAAATCCTAGAACGCAGTCATGTTTAGCGTCTCTCTATTACTAGACCTCTCCAAAGCAACGAGAACTTCATTGAAATCTCCACAAAGCAACAAATTCTGAAATTCTCGAGTGAAAGGAAGAAGCTCTTCCCACATAGCATTTCGTAAGTCGCCATCCGTCGAGCTATAAAGAGCAATAATATGGTAATCCACTTGAGCTAAAGTGCACTTAAAGATGATCCATCTTTCTGATGAATGAATTACGCTTCTGTGAATTGTGGCCGAATTCCAAGAAAATAATATACCACCCCGAATAGCCTTGTGACGGAACAAAGAAAAAGTCGAGGTTGTTGTGACCCCAAAACGAATGAACTACAATCTGGGATTAAATTTGCCTTCGTCTCAACTAAGATAAAAACACTTGCATTGAATTTACGAATACATTTGCTCACTAGCACTTGCTTTGCTTTATTTCACAAACCACCTCGACAATTCCAACAAAAGAGATTTAACGACGTAAAAAGTGAATAATACCTCGAGTAGAACATCCCTTAGGATGTCCCTATTTGAGCTATGGTTGTCAAGATTTTCTTTCTATGTTTCTCCTTAAATAAACCAAGTTTATTGCCAATATCAAAAGTCAGCCCGTTTTCATTTGCTTGTATTACGGGATAGGAGAAAGACCCTATTCTTGTTGCGGATTTCAGGACCAGAGGTGGACTGTTGTGTTTCCGAAACACGCACTATACTACTGCCAATGGATTTATGGGATGCATGAGAGTCCGAATCACTGCTGCAGTTACACTGCCCGGGTTAGAATAGTTCCAACGGTCTAGGAAATTTGCCGTGTCATAGTGTATATTATGTTCTTGTAATATTCAGATCTTTGGCTTCAAAATTGTCAAATATGTTCTAAATTGCACTGTCAGATTTATGTTTTAATGCAACCATTTAATATTTATTTTTTACCGACTACATTTTTACTAATGATACATCCATAAGTTTATTAACTAAAACTGAACTGTAAACAAAACTTACCCATATCTAAAATTTGAATTATTCATCACCTTTTAAATTAATTTTTTTTACTACTAATTGATCTCTACAGCTAATGTCAATGGAAACCAATTTTTAATGTTGTATGAAAATAGTGTAAGACTATACTTTTTTAAAATTTTATTACAAAACTAACTTCTATCAGCTTTTTAACTTGTCTTGCTTCAACCAATTGTTACTGCCTTTTTTGTTATAATTTGAAATGCATAACGAACTATATATAAAAAGTTGAGTGATAACGTGATGATCTTTATTGAGAGATATATATGGGTATTTATAGATGATTTATTTTGCAACAATTTTAAAAATTGATACTTGTCAAGCTCAATACATATCAAATTAAACTAGCTTTGATTACAGTTTTTCCATTCATTTATTTTAATTATGTACATATTGATAAATATTAGTCATAAAATTTGTTTATAAAAAATTTATTTAACAAAAATTCATCATCCTATTATGAAATCCTGGTTTCACCAGTGACCCTCCAATTTCAAAAGTTTTACCAAATGTCACCATCAACTCACAAATGTTTCTTCTAACCTCTTAAACTAAACTCCACTTGCAAGCCTCCCTCCCCCTAAGTACTACTTGTCACCTTCTGGTTGGGGGGAGAAATTGTGTATCTTTGAAAAGTTAAATTAATAAAGAAATTCATACATGTTACTGGGAGGGCTCGTGAGTGCACTTTAGCCAAGGTGAAGGGGTTAGTAGGGACAAGTCAAAATTCAATGCAATATTTGATAAAACCCACCAAATTAGAGGTTAAACATGTATTTGACCGATAAAAAATTAAATTCATGTTTAGGAATTGTTGTTGGCTACGTCTACTGTTAAATGTGATAGAATTTTTGCTGATTCGCCTAGGGATTCCTGCTCTTACGCCTAGGTGGTAGCATCAGACCCGATGCCTATGGTTCTCCATCTAAACAGCGCCATTGAGAAAGCTAGTTGGGTTCGATTCTCCTGATTTGCTAAGTTGCGAAATATCAACCTCATCTCGGACATCTTTTCGATTGTTCGAGATCGTAACTTCATGGTAAACTTTATCGCCCCAGCTTGTGGAGACTTGGTTGTAATTTCGTTCCATTCTGATAATGCCTTGCCTGGTTTCCTTGATGGTGATTGGAGGTCTCTCCTCGATTTATTTTCGGAGGTTCACCCATATTCTTCTAAATTTATTCCCAAAGACCAATTATGTAATATGGATTTTTTCGTCTACCACCCGCTATTATCACGGAGAACTTAATCAAAGATGTGGTAGCCGTTATGGGGAAATTAATATCCATTGACTTTAATTTCGAGAAGCCGGATCGGCTAGATGTTGTATCTTGCTTTATGAGCATTCCTTTTGGGGGTCATAGAGAAGCGGATTAATGCCATGGTTGAATGTCTTTGTGTCGGCATAAGGGCTGTTGTTAGGCAACTCATGGCTTATCGAAATTGCTCAGAATTTGAATCGGAAAGTTTGAGTTCTAAAGAGGAAACGGATTGTGAACGTTTTTTAGGCTCTCCCCACTATTTTACCAACCCCGAGATCGAAGCCACTCCTGCAACTATTGCCAAGGATGTGCAGGCTACTAAATCAAACCTTAGGTCTAGCCCATCCAATGTTTAGCGAGAAAGCTTTCCCGTCAATGATTGTTGGTTCAAACCGAGACGCGACGGTATCGTCAGCTGTTCTGGAATCTAAATTCTCAACATCAAGTTCATCGGGACCAGACATTGAAAATATGAATAAGATTTTTATCGAGGCTCATAATCAACAACCGAGTGAAGCTCTTCTCACTTGGTTCAGTGGATCAATGTAGATTGGGCCTTTTTAAGGAGAGCTCGAAGGTATTGGTATTAGAGGCAATCCAAGGCCGCATAGAGGCTTAATTTAAGGTCATTATCAAGGTTTTTCTATCTTTATTACCTTGTCATCTTTTATTTGTTGGAATTTCCATGGGGATTTAGCGAATAATTTAAAGCATCAATTTATCTTATCACATACTCGGAGATTTAATTTGCACTTTTTGATTTTAATTGAAACCAAAGTCAAGTCTATTGGGGACAACACGTTCCGTAAGCTATGGGGCCACAATGATTTTGACTCGTATCATTTTAGCTTACAAGGGCTTTCAGGCGGGATTGTAATTTCTTGGAATAACATTTTATTACACGATCCATTATTTGCCTCATCCGCTCATTAGATTATTACTCATTTCACCTTGTCTATTTTGGATTGTTATGTGGTTGTGCTTTATGGCTCTATGGATTAGAAAGAGAGGAGATCGATGTGGTTGGAATTATCGCCTACTATTAATGCCTTGGAGAATGTTATTATTTGTGGTGATTTCAACGAGGTTTGTACGATAATAAAAGATTGAGTGGGTTTGTTTCACCATCTTTACCTTGCTTCCATGAATTCATAAATGATTATGAACTTAATGACATCGCGTTGGAAGGTGTTCGCCACTTTTCTACTAATAATATAAAAGTTCTAAATATGAACAGGTGTTGTCAATACCGCTTATCAAATTGGAAAAATGATGATAACTTCAAGTATACAGTTGCGATGTAGTTTTAAAAGATATCAATCCCACAGGGAAGGAATTCGGCTCTAAGGACCAACTAGAGTTATGAAAGAAAAGAAAATATAATAAGCTAAAGGTTTTGAATGATAGGTTGATGAATGGACAGATGCATGAACAGATTAGAGAAGATGAAAAGCATATAAATATTCCCTAAGAATAAGTATAGTGGAGTAAAATATGTAAAATAATCAAGAAGTTGATAAGTGCTTTACTATTACACTCATAAAACAATCGCTCGAATTTGTGGAGAAATCTAGTGATCAAAATAAGAATCGAATCACTCATACATTTTTCTCACTAACAGTTTGAACTAGTGAAATCTATACAATTTTCACTCTCTATCTATGCATACACGTTTTCTTCATTGCCCATATGCCATCCACGCAATTGGTTGATTGAACCTCTATTTATAGAGTGTGAAAGGTTGCGTCTATCCAAATGAAGAGTCGTGTCCATTGGCAAAGAGTTGCATCACTTCAATGTGATTGGATGTAAAGTTTCATCCTCATCTTTAATGGAAAGGTACCTTTTCGTGATTGGTCTACTTCCAAAAGGTGTCTTTTCATTTGATAGTTGACGGTGGTTGATCATTTTTATCTGGTGGTTGGTAGTTGAGAATAGTTATTCATAACCTCACAAGTCTTGAAAGCGATATACATGACGTGATAATGAACATTGGTTTGTAACTTTCTGTTTGTGAAGAATAACAAGTCACGACCGTGAATGGGTGTCAGGATCGTGACATATGTTTTTCTTCATGATTTTTCCTTGCAACTTTGTCGATCTTTGACAACTTCGATCCTAACCCAATTCCTTGTGTTCCACGCATCTTTTGGCACCTTTTTCACTCTTTTTACGTAGAATTCCATCTTTGATCATTTTACTCTAAAGATTCACCTAGTTTCTGCACTTGCATAAAAAAACAACTACATACCACATGAAATCTTTTATACGAAGTATAAAATGACTCTAAACCATATCATTTTATAAGTAAAAATATCATGATAATAAGTGTAATTATACACTTATCACACCCCCTTACTTAACTTTTACCTTGTCCTCAAGGTAAACACAACAGAAGTGTATAAATTAGTAATGCAAGTTCGTACCTCATTTGGCAAAAGACTATTGTAATGAGTACCACATTCCCACGTTGCATAAGATTAAAGTAAAGTGTTCAAAATTTCCCACAAATTAGTATGTGCAATTTATATAGTCTAGTTGCATACCTTTACTCTTAATGGAGGGCCAACCGAATTGCGTCTTCATATAATCATTATATGCTTGCTTGAATATTTCCTTCTCTTAAGCATAGTATAAAGTATAAAGGACAAAGGGAGCATGCTTTGGAAAGATTGATCTCAAAGAATTTTTAGGTAACCTAGGATGCTAAACACTCTGAGTGATTGCATTTTATGCTCCATACCACTCTCCTCTTTTTTTAGTGGTGCATTTTATGCTCCATACCACTTTCTCTCATTTTAAGCATATGTTTTTTAAGTACAGATTTGTACTTTACACCCATTTTTGTGCTATGCTACTTTTTCTTTTTTTTCACTCATTGAATGGTTGCAGTTTTTGCCCTGTACCATTCCTCACCTTTTCCATAACTCATTAGTTATCCTCTTTTTCTTTTGATTTTTTCTCTTAATACCCTCATCCTTTATTGATCATTCAAAGTATTATGGCTAAAGTTTGCCAACACTTTAAACATACTCAATACTTATAGGACGTATTCAAGAATAGCATATAAAACTCATAGTAAGAACACTACTATATATTACTCCACTACTAACTTATCGGTAGCATTAAACTAAACCTATATAACTTATACTAATTCATGTTGCATTGAAATATATATCGAAACTTACTTGGAATGTTTCTTT